>OZ024745.1:62694281-62699281 GCA_964016885.1 Eledone cirrhosa
GGGATGATATCTGCGTTCTCATCATATAAAATAGGGATACATGATATGAAGCTTAAAAAACACTTGTGAATAGTATAGTATTAAATCAACATATGAAAAATAAATTAAGATTGATGTATGAGATTGGGAAAAAGTTGGAAAAGGTGAGGAAGAGATGAGAGTAAAGAATGGTGGGGGAGGTGTATAAGGATGAAAGAGGAGGGGAAATAGGTGATAGAGAGAGAGAGATAGCCTTTACAACTGAGAAAAAGTATATATTGTCTCACATAGAGAAATTAATAAGCCGTTGGAAGATAATAAATAATTTAAAATAATTTGAAATTAAAAGTTAGTGAGGTTTATGCATGAAGAGAAAAAGGAATTAAGAATAATATTAAATTAAGGTTTGTATATTGAAGGGTTTAATAATATGTGCGAGGAAAAGAAATTATTAATATGTATTATTAAAATAATCCTTATGTATATATATATAAATATATATATATATTCATAAGGATATATATATGTATATATTTAGATATAGTCACAGATACATATATGAGTGTGGCTACTTTCAACGGTGTTGCTCTATGATAAAGTGAATTAAGCAAATAATTATTAATCAGAGCTATATATAATTATATGTTTGAAGAAAACTCAGATAAAGTGTATCCAAATATTTTCCTCCTTAGTCCGTAGAAATCAACTAGATACTCCGTTAAAATGATTATTTATCTAGTTGATTTCTACGGACTAAGGAGGAAAAGAATTGGATATACTTTTGCTGTTCTTTAAACATACAGTTATATATATATATATATATATATATATATATATATATATATATATATATATTTATAGAGAAAGGGAGGGAGCTCAAATGCGAAAATAGCTGTTAAAAGTCAGTTTCTATGATGATTATAGCAAAGAGTCGGGGTAATGAACACCTCTGAATAAACAGAAGTATGGCCAAAGAAGAAGATATATATATATATATATATATATATATATATATAAAAGAGAGAGAGAGCGATTGAAGAAGAAAAGAGTGATAGAGCGTATAACGCCGACACGGAGAAGAGAGACTGCGTTCCCTATGCCAGCAGTATGTGGATTGGCAGTATCGGTAGAGAGTCGGACGCCATGCTTGCCAGCATAGTTACATCCCTTTACGGTCTGAGTTCAAATCCCACCGAGGTTAACTTTGCAATTTCATCCTTACAGGGTCGAGAAAATAAAGTACCAGTAATGTATTGGGTTATTGCTGGCCTTGTGCCAAATGTACAAACAATTATATCATTATATGTTCTATCACTTTGGTTATATGTATATATATATATATATATATATATGTGTGTGTGTATATATATATATATATATATATATATATATATATATATATATATATATATATATATATATATACAGGGCTTACTAAAACCACTGGTGTTATTTTAGCATTCTCCGGCCAAGTATATATATATTCTTTTAAAAACGTTCTTTGTACAGAGTTGTTTTCTTTTTGAAATACGTATGTTTTAAGGTATTCTGAGGCTGTGTTCTTGAAACCTTATATTTTTCCCGCCGAGGTTGACTTTGCCTTTCATCGTTACGGGGTCGATAAAATAAAGTACCAGTACTGGGGATAATTGCTGGCCTTGTGCCAAAAGTAGAAACAGTTATATTTTTCTAATATGTTTCTAATTTGTTTTAAAATTTCCCTCCAACCATTATTAGCGGTGATCGTCGCATACAATACAGTTGCGGGTGTGTACGCGATCGGTGTAGACGAGGGCGCCTAAAGACAGTTAAAGCATACAACCCCTTACCTACCACAGTAGTAATTCCGATCTAAGAAACAAATTTGATTGACAGGTGGAGAATGAAAAGAACCAAATAGTGGACAACCATGAGTGGCTAGAAATATCGATGACGTGTGCAATTCTTGACCACTCATAGAATGACAACAACAGGATCTAAGCCGACAGGCGTAGGATATCGATGTAAAAGGACATTAGGAAAATATGCTTCGTAGAATCAAGACGTATCTGAGGACCTTGAGATTTTCAGAGTCAGGTTCGATCATCACATCGATCGTGCCTCCAGCTGGTCGCCAGAGAAACTATTGTAATATGTCCAATAAATTCCATTCGTCGCAACACTGATTCTCTTCTTTTCTGTGATATCATCACCTGCTCTATGAGAGCGTCGAATGCTCACTCGGCCTACCGCGTACGGACGCTTTAAGCATCCAACACTAATTAAATATATGTGTATATATTTATATATATATATATTCGTAAAATTGGAGTATCGTCTGCGCGAATATACAGGGAGAGAGAGAGGGGGGAATGAAGAGAGAGAGAGAGAGAGAGAGAGAGAGAGAGAGAGAGAGAGAGAGAGAGAGAGAGAGGGGGAGAGAGCGAGAGAGAATCTGCAGTGTTGAAACAGTGGAGACCGCAAATCAAGTGAATACTCATTGCATGGAGAGAGACAGACTTAGTATAGAGAAAATAGTACTCTACCGATCTCTGTATATATTCTGCCCCTCCCCGTGCATTAAGTACTCCCATGATTTGTGGTCTCCTCACCACCATTATTTACATTAGCCCCTTCGGTAGAGCACTATTTCCGACCCTTTTCGATGGATCCAGGGATTAAATCTCTCTCTCTCTCCCCCTCTCTCTCTCTCTCTCTACACACACACACACATATATATATATATATACACATATAAATATATGTGTGCATCTGTGTGCGTGTGTGTATATATATATATATATTTATATTCATATAATCTAACACTGAAATGTGATCCAGCGCATTGGCAGTATCAGTAGAGGGTTGGACGCCATGCTTTGACGCATAGAGTTACGGCCCTTGTCATTCTGAATTCAAATCCCGCCGAGGTTACCTTTGCCTTTCATCCTTACGGGGTCGATAAAATAAAGTACGAGTAATGCACTAGGTAGTTGCTGGCTTTGTGCCAAAAGTAGAAACAATTATTTTACAAATACACGGACCCACGCACACACACACACACACTAGCGCGCGCGCACACACGCATGCACACACAAAAGCACCCACATATGCTTAAGGAAAATGAAACATACAAGCACAAACACATCAGACAATTATTGGCGTGTATTACCCTCTGTGAGAATGTATTACTGTGTGGTTGTATGAGTTTATTACTGTTATTAGAACATTTTAATAATTCTTATATATAAATAGCATGTTATAGAATCTTAACACTATTGGTCTTCCGACAATAATGGAATGACTCTCGGCACATTGTAATCAAAACGAATTTTCTGACTTCATGATACTTTTAATAATATGTATGTTTATATTTATTCCGATAACGTGAATCAATATTTTCATACTGCCTTGGGAAATCATGGATATATATCAATAAATAAAGCTCCATAGTGCCATGAGATATAAGACAATAACGGGGATTGCAATCTTCATGGATGACCTGGATCTATGTGTAACCTGAAGGGCGCAGGCATACAGTAAACTACGACGTATTACATAATGAGCTACACATGCTGGAGATCATAACAGGTTTATTATATATAAACTACGTAATGTAACAGATTCAGCTTGTTAAGTTCTGTATTTTCCATATAGGAGCCTGATATGGGTCTGCAATGATGTAGCAGAGTTTATGTTTCCATGTCAGCGGTTGGTATACGCGGTTGTGCTTACGGCTTAAAGCAATAAACGGGCTTATTTCTCTCTCTCTATATATATAACGAAAGAAGTGTGGTAAGGAACCAGATGGACCATAACGCTCCAGAGTACTCAATACTTAGGGTAGTAGAGTGGGTAATAGGAAAAAGTTTAACCCCGACTGCATAGCTCAGGTCGTTTCGACGGCTATTTCTGGACTAATAGCTGTCGAAATAGCCGTCGAAACGGCTTGAGCTCTACCGTCGGGGTTAAACTTTTTTCTATATAATATATACATATATATATATATATATATATATGGGATAACAAGTTATCGTTATAGGTAATTCAGTTAGAGGTTGTGAGTACTCCGTATTGTGGATAGTTTTAACGTACGGCGTTGTTTGACTGAACAAGAGGTTTCCATCGTTAGGTTGCGAGTTCGCGAGAATCCCTATGTAGGTTATTCTTGGAGTAATAATAGTGAAATATTGAAGAATAACATGGTCGTCTGTACAAAAAATAAACAACTTTTTTGTACAGCCGACCATGTTATTCTTCAATCTTTCATTATATATATATATATATATATATATATATATATATATATATATATATATATATATATATATATATATATATATATGGTAAATTTCTTTAAAATTGGAAGCCTCGACAATGCAAATGGGTAAATCTCCGGGTAAGAAGATTCGGTGGTGGAGAGAGAGATGTAAGTGGGTGTACGTTGAGATGCGTGGCGTGTATAAGACGTGTAGAGGAATGAAGGAAAGAACGTAAAGGATAAAAATAAAAATAACAACACGAGAGAGAGTTACCTTGGGAGAGAATTAATTGTCCCTATATATTTCGCATTCAAATCCATCAACTGGAATTTTTTTCCGGGGTGGGGAAAAGGTTGTCTGTCGGAAAGGTGCGAAATGTGTCCTCCGCTGTTCATTGTTTTGAATATCTGAGGTATTCAGCAGAGCGTGCGTGCTGAATACCTCAGATATTCTCCCTGCGAACATGCCTCTCCAGGAAACCCGGGAAATCAACTGACGCATGCTCCCTCAGTGATTGCCCGATGCGCCATGCGAACTGTTGCCTACGCACATACGTCGTGTATGAGATAGAATGTAACAATTGCAACCAACACTATATAGGTAGCACAATCCGGCCGTTGCACATCCGGATCAAGGAACACACTAAAACCAGGGCCTCGTCTTTCCGGAAACACATAGCCAAATGCGGAAACAAAGACTGAAGGCCCATTGTCACAATTCTAGCGACAGAAAGAAACGTCGGCACGTTACGTATCAAGGAAGCACTTTGGATCAAACGTC
>OZ024745.1:62701642-62726642 GCA_964016885.1 Eledone cirrhosa
GAAGAAACAGACGCGTCCGAGCCACGCGAAAAGTGAGAGACGAAAGAATTTCGCGATGGTCATACGGGAGGAAGTGAGAGAAGGAGTAGCAGAGAGTGAGTGAGTGAAAGTGTGGGGAAGGGGCCAGCCGAGAGTGTGTGGCCAGCAGCGGGGGGTGGCAGAAATCAAGAGGTAAAGGAGAGAGAAGGGGGAGAGAGAAAGAGGATAGCAGTAAGTTGACAGAAAAAATACGAACCATAGCGAAGGGAAAAGATATATGTGAATGAAAAATGGCGTGCCATTTTTCATTCATATATATATATATATATATATATATATATATATATATATCGAATTTACTACTCATAATGTCAATGTGTCCCAACAACACGTCTTCATAAGACATAGACACTGATATGTTATTATAATTAGATTTTTTTCTTTGCATAAACGTATAAAACAACACCACCAAACACAAAACTGACCATTCTCAGTGAAACCAGCAGTTACGAAATACTACTACTACTACTACTACTACTAGTAGTAGAAGTAGTACTTTCGGGGCCACAAATACACAATAGGAAAAGGCCCCGAAAGAGATAATGATCGATTTAGATCATATTCAAATAGCAATCGTCATATTCAAATAGCGATCTTCCTTAAAATTGAAGTCCTTGCACAAAAAGATTCGATGGCCATCACTCCATTGGCCTAAGTGTTTACTCTCTATCCAACCTATCTCTCAAGGGTGATTGTCAGGATGAAAATAACAGGTATCCCGCTAGACATGAAGATCTGGTGAATTGTGGGCTAGATCACAATTATTAAAGGAATAGTGATAGAGAAGACTAGAAAAGGGAGAGAAAAGATTAGAAAGCTAGAAGAGGCCATTAGGGAAGTTATCGCAGCCGACGTCATTGCAGCGAGATTGGTGCTCGACAGGTTCTTTACTGCAAATCACGAAGGCGCCGTTGTCAGAACTAAGCCGTGTGCTCTTAAACACAAGTGGCGGAGGCGCAGCATGGCAACAAAGCCACACTTCTGTCTTTCACGGTATTCAATTCTAAGAAGGTATGTGCTGTTTTTCAGAGACATTTCGTGCAAATTTTCATGAGCAGTGATGGGTCGGACTGAAGCATGTATTTCAGTTTCTAGCCCGGTGGTTTGCCAGGGCTCTCGGTGAGAGAGGTAAACATTTGCGAAAAGCCGATAACAGCCAATGAAGTATGGGACACAATGGCTAACTGCAAAAGAAGCAAATCGCTTAAATTGGATGGTCCGCCCTACGAGCTTAACGCGAACATGATAGATTTGGTCTGCGCCATCATAGGGAACGTCTACGCCAACTAGCAGCAGAACGGGAGAATTTGTAGTTCCGTGAGCCGTGTGGCGTTGCTGAAACGTCGGTACATGGCCGCAATTCTTAAAGCTCCGGGTCTGTTTTCAGAGGATGGATTGCTCCAATGCATATTTAGTGGTTAGAGGGAACGGCAATCTCTCAGAAGACTTCAACATCATGCGGTCCGTTCGCCAAGATCTAACGTCGTCGAGCACTGGGTGGATGGACGCCTAAATTGTCGTAATGCATGTTAAAAACATTCCCTACAAAAAACTATTATTTCGACTATGCATATATTAGTTAATAATCACATTCTGTCCATACATTTTCTCGTGTTTCATTTCATTTCACATCCATATGCTTTCGTTTCTCTTTTCTTTAATTTTATCTACGGACTTTGCGTATACATGTTATCTTTATAGTAGCATATCAATCATTTTCTCGTTTTGAATATCCGTGTTTCAAATAAAGAAAAAGTCTTTATGTACTACTAAATGCATATTCCATGTTTGTGTATTCAAGTTAGTTACGTTTTGGTGATTATATTTACGTTTATGTGGGACCTCAAATAATGGAGTAAAAACCTAGCTTGAGATTGAGATCTTTCCTCTTCTCGATAGTATAAAATATGTACCATTTAACATTTTTCATCAAACCTCTACAGCTGAAAGTTCTTGCGAATTACCATTATATTTACGAATATGCCTAGCCGATATCGGCAATATGGCAACATTTCAATGGGGATTCAGATACGGGGCACAAATATATATCATATATGGTGCATGAAAAAAGGATTAAAAATTTACTTTAGAAACGTATATTGCGGTTCATACCATAGAGATAAAAGCAGAAACACATGTTCTGCTGGCAGCAGCAGAAAACAACAACAAACAAACAGTGACCAAACACTAATATTTATGAACATAAAATAAACTGAATATAGAATACGTACAATGAGACGACTGAGAATATAATTGTTAGCTGCGCGTTAGTAACATTTAGGTTAGGTTCGCCGCTAGTATGGCGTATGAAGTTATGTTCTCTGAGTAAAATGCCATCATATCGATACGAAAACAAAACGTGGTATACAAAAAGTACCAATTACGCCAAATAATGATGAGTTAACTATAATGGCTTAGGCTATATTATCCAAAAGTGGCAATGGTAACAAACGCAAGTTTCAGATATAGCTATCAAGAATGGGAACGAATATTTCCGCACACTGGTTGACATTTCAATTGATTCTGTTTAAATATTGCACAGAAAGTGGTTGACAAATGTCAGAGAACAAATGTATTGAAATCAAAATAAACAGAATGTCAGTACCAATATTTGGAGTAGTCAAAATGGCAAAATACGAACAATCTATAAAACTATGACAGGACACAAAAAGCGGCGTAGTTTCACAGAGCCATGTCAGCAATTACTTATATAGCGTGGTGCACCCTTTAAATTCAATAATACAACACAAAATCTACTCACCACACGTGTCCTACAGAGTCACCACCGAATAAATTAACACAACTCTCACAACACATAAATTGCAGAATTTGCTGTACGTAATAAACATGATTGATTCTTCTTTGGCACAAGACTAGCAAATTGATTGGAAGCGGGAAGCTAATTCAATCAACTCCAGTGCGTTACTGGTACATAATTTTATAGAACCTGTAAGGATGAAAGGCAATGTAAACTGGGATTTGAACTCAGAACTTAAAGAGCCTTAAATATAAGCTGCAAATCAATTCGTTGGATAATTTACCGATACTGCCATTCCACTGTCTTCGAAAGCAAATGTAACAATGATAATCATGGTTTCTTTATTAACCACATTGGACTCAAATTAAGAGAACATTAAGGATAGGAGAGAATGATACAGAACGACATAGGAAGGTACAGTGTGTTGATTAGAATGTAACAGTTCTGAATAAAATAAAGGTATAAAAGAAAACCATGAAAAAGATTCAAAGAAAAATATTCTCCAATAGGGGAAAACGTTTTGAACGCAACAACCCCTACTTCCCACGTAGCTAAAATCTAAACAGCAGCAGCAGCAACAACAACACTAGTAACCGATGCTACTGGCCTTGAAAATCGAAAAAAGTAAAGGAAAAAACAACAATGAAACAAAAAAAAACTAAGTCAGTCATTCAAACATTACGATGAAACATATGTTTATTTTTTTAAGTTTTCATCCATTTATTTGTTTATTTATTTATGTTCGACTACAGCGTGATGGTGCCACGCTAAAATCACCGGTGGTTATGTAACCATACATTCACCAATCCTCGATATGAGTGTTTAAATGTCGAACCTAAACAGTTCGAATAACGAAGGCAAACGAGCCAGTGGGAAATGAAGGTGAAGAGGTTGAGAGACCTGAGGTAGCATCCGAAGCGGACAAAGATCTAAATGCTGAAATAAATAACATTTGGAACAAAGATACGGCCATTGAGGAAATTAATGCTGACGGGCTAGGACTAGTGGTAGGACTAGTGGTAGATGAAATGAACAATGATAGTGGGAACCTATTATTAGTAGACAGGAAAAAGTTAAAAGAAACAACAGCTAAGGTAAAAAATGTCATCCCATACCTTGAGGCGAGGAACCTTCACCAATGCAAAAATATCCTCAAAGCAACAGCAAATGGGGTGAGGAAATTACTCGGCATAAAAACGAGAGGAAACAACAAACAAGAAAGATCAGAACATTGGTGGAAGAAACGACTGATTGGTCAAATGAAGGAAATGAGAAATTACATTGGAAAGCTTGAATCTCTACTGAATGGACTGGAAATAAAGTACAAAACTAGGAGGAAAAAGCTAAATATCATCATAGAGTAACTGAAGCAACGCATTGTAGCAAAAAGTGCAAAGATTAGGCGGTATGAGAGCAGGGTCAGTCAGTATAGACATGTTGGACAACAACCAGAAGATGTTGTTTGGACAGCTTGAAGGGAAAGAAATAGGCAACGACTTGATCCCTGAGGCGGAACAGACTAAGACATTCTGGAGATGAATATGGGAGAAGGATGTTGAACATAATGATCAGGCAGTGTGGATTGAAACAGTACAAAAGGAGATTAGTGAACAAGCACACCAACAAACTGATTTGAGTATCACAGTTGAAACTCTTAAAAGGCAGGCCAAAAAACTAACCAACTGGAAATCACCAGGCCCAGATGGTGTGCAGGGGAATTGGATTACAAATATAACATCCCTCCACACGAAACTGACAACCATGTTCAATGACTGCTTGATGTCGGGTGAGGTACCAGAGTGGTTGACAAAAGGTACCACAGTTCTGGTAATGAAAGACCGAATCAAGGGTAAAGATGTTACCAGCTATAGACCTATCACATGTATGTCCGTAATGTGGAAACTGTTAACAAGCATTGCGTCTGAGGAAATCTACCATCACTTCCACATAAACAACTTGTTACCGGACGAACAGGAAGGATGCCGAAAGAAGTCCCGTGGTACAAAAGACCAGTTACTTATTGATAAGATGGTAATGAGGAATTGCAAGAGGAGACACACTTGTCTTGCCATGGGATGGATAGAGTACAAAAAGGCATTTGACATGGTGCCTCATTCTTGGATCACCAAAAGCCTAGATATCTTCAAGGTGGTAGATAATATCAGACTGTTGTTGAGCAAAAGTATGAAGTCCTGGAAAACAGAGTTAACATCGGGTGGTGATTCCTTGGGAGGCGTGAAGATCAAAAGAGGTATCTTCCAGGGAGATAGTTTGTCCCCTTTGTTGTTTGTCCTTGCCCTGATGGCCCTGACCATTATACTACATTATACTACACAAAATGAGAGTAGGATACAAGTTGGGAAAAGGAGAGCTTACCATCAACCACCTCCTCTTCATGGACGATCTTAAAATCTTTGGGATGTGTGAGAAGGAGTTGGATATGCTTGTTGACACTGTCCGTATGTTCAGCAATGATATATGTATGCAATTTGGTATTAATAAGTGTGGAGACCTAGTGATGAAGAGGGGTAAATTGAGCAGAAGCAACGGAATCCAGGTACCAACAAGTGAGATGATAATGGAAATTGACCCTGAAGAAGGATACCAATATTTAGGTGTTCTGGAGGCAGATGATATCAAGAACAAAAAAATGAAGGAATCGATAAGATCTTAGTACATTAGGAGAGTAATGAGCGTATTAAAATCATATCTAAATACTAGGAATATCATAAGTACAGTGAATTCCCGAGCTGTGTCTATTATTAGGTACAGTGCGGGAATTCTGTAATGGAATGTTGCTGAACAAAAAGAAATGGATATGAAGACTAGGAAGCTATTGACTATCTACAACAAGCACAAGAGGAGTGATGTCGATAGATTCTACTAAAGAGATCTGAGGGTGGAAGAGGTCTTATCAGCATAGAGGACTGTGTTCAGTTGGAGAAAAACAACCTGCATAAATACGTGACTGACAGTAGGGAGCGAATGCTCAGAATTGTACTGAAGGAGAGGACAATAGACCAGGGGATGTCCAAAGAGGAAATAACAAAAAGGAGGAAGAGCAACCTTCATGAAAAATACTTTCATAGTACCTTCTTTAAGAAAACTGAATTTAGAGATCCACAGACATGGAACTGATTCAAAAGAGACCTTACAAAGACTACAGAAGAAAGCTAATGGCTGCGCAAGAGCAGGCCCGCAGAACGAAGTGGCTGAAACACCATATTTACAAGGAGGAGGAAAGCCTGGAGATATGATGTGATGGGCAGGGTGATCCACTGGCACCTATGCAAAGTAAACAATTTACTACATTCTGAGAAGGGATATGAGCATTAGCCAGAGTCGGTGATGGAAAACGATCAGGTGAAGTTGCTATGGGAATTTAGGATACAGACGGACAAGAAACTGGAACACAATAGACCTGACCTGGTGGTTTTGGACAAGGAAAAAAGATCGTGCCTGATTGTGGATGTAGCCTGCCCATTCGACACAAGAGTGCAAGAGAAGGAAAGGGAAAAAATTAACCGATCCCAGAATTTAAAGTGGGAGGTAAAAAGGACTGTCATAGGTGCACTAGGTACTATCTCAAAGAGTTTCCAAGGATGGTTAAAGATAATTGGTCCCGCCCCGCATTTTGGAACACTTCAAAAAGCACGCTTGCTGGCAACAGCAAGAACCCTCCGATACGTCCTGAATATCTGAGGCTGCAGGTAGTGGCTTGATATTCATTTAAACAAACTTTCCAGTTAAATAACATCAATGACTGAGACTCAAAGAATAATAATAAATCTCATAAATGGAAATATTCTGGTAGAGACAGGGTGCCAAATTTCTGGCTCTCCCCACTCCCGTGCACTCACAATATATCGGTCAACCTGTTTAATGGAATTATGAAAGATCCAAAAAATACACCTGATTGGATAGCTATTGACATTACCTACCTTCTACCAAAGAACAACGAAACCAAAGATCCAAAAAACTATCGGCCATAACCTGCTTGTCCAACACTTATAAACCATTAACCTCTATTCTCATGGAAAAAGCATACGTGTTTTTGGAGGAGAAAAATCTTTTCCCCATTGAACAAAAAGGGTGCCGAGGAGGTTCATATGTTTGCAAAGATCAACTTTTGATTAATTGTATGATCCTTGAGAACTGTCATAATAAACACAGAAATCTCAGTTCTGCATGGATCGATTATGAAAACGCCTTTGACAGCATACCACACTCATGGATTCTGAAATCACTGGACATCTTCAAAATCTCACCTGTGATCTCAAACTTCCTGAAACACAATATGTCATTATGGAACACAAATCTCCAATTGTCACATTCGACTGTTGCACTGTGCTCTAGGAATATAAACATCAACTGTGGTATATTCCAGGGTGACTCACTTTCACCCTTGCTTTTCTGCATAGCATTAATACCCCTTACATCCGAACTTAATAGAACAGGGTACGGTTTTAGAATTGACAACAAAAAAATTAGCCACCTATTTTATACGAATGATTTGAAGCTATATTGCAAAGATAATGACGAACTGGAAGGCCTTTTGCGGACAGTAAAAACGTTTAGCGATGACATCAGGATGGAGTTTGGACTTGACAAGTGTGCAAAAGCCACTTTCAAGTGGAGGAAGCTTGTCAACTCAGACTCAGTTGAAATGGATGCTGAAACAATCATAAAGGAACTTGAGCAGGAACAAACCTATAAATACTTAGGGATTAATGAGGCTGTGGCATACAGCATGCAAGTAGGAAAGCGAGGATAAGGAAAGAACGTTACAGGAGAGTACGTGCAGTTCTGTGATCAGAACTAAAAGCTCGTAACAAGGTGCTAGCCATAAATTCCTTGGCAGTTCCAGTCGTCACTTATAGCTTCGGTGTGTTGAACTGGAATATGAGTGAAATCAAAAGAATCGACACCAAATCCGTAAGCTACTGAACTGTAATAGGATGCACCACCCAAAAGCAGATGTGGATCGTCTTTACCTTCCTAGACCTCAAGGAGGCCGTGGCCTGATCCAATTTGAACTTGCTTACTAGACCACCATCATTGGACTGGCCAAATACCCTGAAACAACTAACGACTGTATGCTGAAACATGTTGAAAAGCATGAGAGAAGTAAGAAGCTTCATTCTATCTTGAAGGAGTGCAACAAATATGCTACTGATCTCATGCTTGATACCCAGGCTGGACAGACTAAAGAAACTGTTGTAACTGATGCTGCTAGGCACATAAAATCACTGGCAAAAGCAAAAGGGCAATGACAATTAGTATCAAATTGGGAGCAGAAACCTCTGCATGACAAATATGTGGCCCGTAGCAAACAAACTCATGTTGACCAAAAGCACACCCATCAGTGGCTGCGTAGTTCAGGGCTAAAGGCGGAGAGTGAAGGCTTCATCTTAGTTGTCCGAGGTCAAAGCTTATTGACTCATAATTACCAGGCCAATGTGATGAGAAACGGAATAAACCCAAAGTGCCGATTCAGCAATGCTGAGGTTGAAACAGTGGATCATTTAGTCTCTGGATGTAAAGTTTTAGCACCAGTAGAATACAAATAAAGACATGACAGAGTTGGCCAATATCTACACTGGGTAATATGTCGGCGTTACAAAATCAAAGCTGAAGACAAGTGGTACAATCATCACCCTGAGGCTGTAACTGAAGGAGAACAAGTAACAATTCTCCGGGACTTTCCTGTACATACTGACAGGACCATAAAAGCAAATAGACCTGACATCATTGTAAAAGATCAACATAACAAGTTCTGTTTATTGATAGATATGAGCATTCCATGTGATCACAATATCGCGGCAAAAGAATTTGACAAGCTACGAATATATAAATCTGCCTATTGAAATTGAGAAAATGTGGTACCTCAAGGCTGTTACAATACCAGTGATTGTGGGAGGACTGGGAATGATCAAGAAAGGAACAGAACAATATTTGCGAATGATTTCTGGTTTACCCTCTCTGCACGAGGGGAAAAAAATTGTTTTGACTGGTACTGCACACGTATTGAGAAGAGCACTATCTCTGTAAGATTTATATCCCTCCTTGTATTTACATATGCATATGCACATGTGTATATATGTATACTGTGTTTTTTTTTATTATAATCAATGTGCTGTATTAATTGGCTTACCAATGCACACTGTGAATTTATTTGCCCTAGGTGTCAGGAAGACACTCGGCATATATCTCAGAAACAATAATGAAAGAAAATAAAAAATAATAATAATAATAATAATAATAATAATAATAATAATAATAATGCTTTGTTTATTAATCACAAGGGTCTACATAAAGTAGACATTAGGGACAGTACAGGACAATACAGGGCGGTACAAATGGGTATTGCTGCGTGTAAAAAACAAGAAACAAAGGATGTAATAATAGAACAATGAAAAAATTCCACAATAGGGGGGAGACCTTCGATGGACATACGTGGAGAAAGCCCATTAAAAAGCCACAGTGACCCTGACCACCAGGGCAAGTGCCCTCTCCCAGTTTTCCACCTTTAATTTACAGACACATACTCAGAGTAGGCCCATTCACTGGGGCCATTCTTGCCTCTCTCACCTATCTTTCAACAAAATGCTGGGAAGAGAGCACTTCCCTTTCTAGCCTGATTTTCCTTTTTAAATGAAATTTGAAAAAGTTAATCAAGGCATCACCGAAGAGGCAAGTGCTCGTATTCAGCCCTTTCAAACGTGTCCACCATACTATCTCTTTCGCCATGGCCACTAGACAGATAAAAACTGCCTGCCCTTCCCGGCTAAAGGAGGAGGACGGGGCAATCCTCACGATGGACTCAGCTGATAGCTGGATCCGTCCTACACGCGACAGCAGGTGTTCGACATAAACCCACAAGTCAGCAATGGTCGCACATTGGACGAGTGCGGGCAGGACGGTTTCGTCGCCCTGCGCGCATCTCGGACATGCCCGGCTGACGGCACCTCCATGCCTGTAGAGTTTATCCCGAACTGGCAAAGCTCCTCGGTAGCACCGCCAGGCCAGGGATTTCTGGAAGTTGTCCATAGGCTCCGACCCGAAATTCTTCCGAAGAGATTGGCTAGTTGATTTTCGTCGACGCCTAGAGTTTCCCCAAGTACGTCGTCGCTCTTCCCCTCCACTAATCCTCTATAGAACGCCAAGGTGGAGTTTCCACCGATAACATTGCCCGATTGGTCGAGGGCTGTGAGCGCCTGAAGACATTCCAGTCTCCAAGCGATCCCCCTCGGCCTTCGCTTGACCCAGGACTGCAGCTCCGTCAAGGAGACGAGCTGGGGAAAGACGCGTCTAGCAAACGAGACCACACCTCATCCCGTCTAGGAAGAGGTGGAGATGTCGTAGCCTGAGCGCGTGTCTGCGCATCATCAGCCACGGCATACCCAGCCCTCCACGTAGCGGGTGTTGACAGCAGATGGACCGCCTGACCATCGGAGCGCGTCGCTTCCACAAAAAGCGAAAGATCAAACGCTCCAGCGCAGTCAGGCGGGGCTTAGGACAAGGTACGACGGTCAGGCGGTAGTAGATGACGGACGCGATGTACGCGTTATCCACCTCCGCTCGACCTTTCAGGGATAGCTTCTCGGCCCATTTCTGGGTGAGAGAAGCCACCTTGTCCCAGTTTTTCTCCGTCTGGTGATCCGGACCGAACCAAGCCCCGAGCAATTTAACTGGTCCGTCCGTCCAGCGCTCGACGACGCTGTTGGATGGCATGGACCTGCCTCTCCAGGTGCCGAGCTGCAGGCCCACTGACTTTTCCTGGTTGATCATTGCTCCTGTCACCGCTTCGTATTCTCTTCGTGTAGTGCCGATCGCCTCGATGTGTTTGGCGTTCGACACCACTACGGTGACATCGTCCGCATAGGCTGACACGGATCTTCCGCATCCTAGTTCGCGCCGGACCCCCTCAACGTCTCCAGTTTGTGCAGTAATCGCTCGAGAGTCAATACGTACAAGAGGGACGAGAATGGATATCCTTGGTGGGCCGAGCGCATGATGTTGAACGGTTCCGAAAGGTGACCGTTCACTCTCACCACAGAGCAGATGTCGCTGTGCATGGCAGTGATCCAGGCTCTGAAGACGGGCCCAAATCCAGCCGCCCTCAGGACTGCCGCCAGGTAATGATGGTCGACCCTATCGAAAGCTTTCGACTGATATAAATTGATCAAGGACCCACCCGTGCCAGGTTCCCTAGCTACCCTCTCTACGATGTATCGCATGAGGTGGAGGTTGTCGTGGATGGATCTGTCGGGAATGGCGCATGTCTGCGCCTCTCCCACCAGACCACCAACGACAAGCGCCAACCTCTTTGCTAGCACCTTGGCCAAAATGTTGAACACTGTGTTTAGCAGAGTTATGGGCCCGTCGTGGTCCACCGAAGACCGGATCGTGGCTTTGTTGCCACGACGTGCCTCCGCCACTCGAGCCCATTGAACGGCTTTCGTCCCCTCGTGTCTGAGAGCACGCACCCTAGCTCTGACACGCAGCCTTCGTGCTTTGCATTGAAGAATTGGTCAAGGGCCAATTTCGCCGCAAGTACATCGGTCGCGATGCCTTTGCTAAGCGCCTCGTCTAATTTTCTAACTAATTCTCCCTCTGCTCTATTTTTCTCTATTGCTAAAGCTTTACTAAACCTAATGGACTCTATTCTAATTGCTCTTTTCAGAGCAAACCACCACTTGTTGTTGACGATGGCCCTCGTCAACGCCCGCTTAACTAGTTCGCTAATCCGGTCTCTGTAGGCCTTGCACGCTGGTAAGGACGCGTTTAGCTTCCAGTAGCCGGGTCCTCGTCTATGAAGCCTATCTAAGTCAAGCACACAGATCACGAATGTGTGGTCCGTGTAGCTGACTATCTTGAATTGTGGACAGCCTATGCTAGACCTATCTATTTCTCTACTAAATACTCTATCTAGATATGATCTGGATGACCCTATGCGATTTGTCCAAGTCCACATTGGCACATTCGGGAAATCCAATAGGTACCTGTCAGACAGTTAAAACGCCTAAGCAGGTTGGTGAGGCTCTTGCACCCTCCTCTCCTATCCGCTAATCCCACACAGTCCCAGCGTGCATCTAAGATCCCGTTCCAGTCTCCCACTAACACTAAAGAGCGGGACGTTCCAAGAAAGGTCTCCAGACGCCGGACGAAATCAGGCCACCCTGCTCCTGTCGGGGCATAGACGGCCACTAGCCTGAAAGCTTGCCCGTCTCCGCTGGTCACGTCTAGCACCACCAACTTACCTTCTGGGTCCAGGAAGATGGCCCGTATGGCGAGATCCAAACCTCTCCGAAAAAGCACAGCAATTACTCCACCCGATCCTGGACGGCTGGGAGATGCGTACACATCGTAGCCGCCGAAGATCGGTGCGAAGGCCCGTGCTTCGGAGATTCTGGTCTCGCTGATGGCCACCACATCTATGTTTAGTGACCTGAGGTCGTTGAGCAGGTGGCCCTGCTTCCATGATGACCCCAAGCCACGCGCATTTGTGCTGCCCATTCTGAGTGATGTCATGTTGAAATGGAATGGAAAAGATGGGAAAGACCACTTACCTTACTTCTCGTAGAGGAAGAATGGTTTCTCCATCCTTTTCACTGCTTGTGGCCTCCTCTGGAAGGATGTTCTTATAAATCCTCCGATGTCTTTGGGGAATTTTTGTTTTAGAGTCGTGTACGTTTTCTGTGTGATGCGGGTGATTTGTATGTGTGGAGGTGGTGTGAAATGTTGGGTTGTTGTGTAGTCTTTTTCTGTGAAGCTGGTGTTGTGTTGCATGTAGTGTAATAATTGGTTGTTGTTCAAATTTAATGCTGTATAGTGTGTATCGTTTTGGTTGTTTTGTTTTGTTTGAATTTGTTGTGGGTTTGTTTCTGTTACGCTTTTTGGTGACTTTTGTGGTGTTGGTGATGGTGGTGTTGCGGTTAATGATGGTGTTAGTGTTTGTGGTGATGAGGTTGGTGATGCTGGTGTGGATGGTGGCATATCTGTCCTAACTTTTTTGTTTGATAGTTTATTTGTTTCCCTCTGTATTTTGTTTCTGGATGGGGATGGAAGAGAATTTTTTCTTTTTTGGTTTCTTTTTTTCTTTTTTCCTGATACCGTTTCCCACTCCTCGTCGTCACAATCTGTCTCCAGTTGTGATAGGCCGGGGAGTGGAAAATCCTCCACATGCGTTGGTTTTGGTTGTGGCGTGGTTGATGGTGTAGGCGCTGGTGCTAGTTCTGGCGCGTTGGGTGGTTGTGGTGTTGGTTTTGCTACTGTTGCTGGGGTTGTTGCTGTTACAGTCGCTTCTGTTGTTGCTGCTACAGTTGTTGCTGCCATCTCTGATTCTGGTTGTGTTGATGGTTGAGTCACTGGGGTGGGTAAGAGAGGTGGCCTTAAGTTTTTAGCCTGAAGGCAGAACGCCCTTAGGTGGGTTCCTTCACCACAAACGACACACCTAGGTCTTCTGCCCTCGACGATTACGGTGAGGTGGCTGCCGTCAGTGAGGTCTATTACCTCTGGGATCTCCTCAATGCTTTTATGGTCCGCTTGGATCAGGAGCTCCATCCCAGATCCGGACCAGTTCTCCTGCTTTTCTTTCGCTATTTCAATTATCTTGGTGTTGGCCTCGATGTCGGCGAGGAGGGCAGCCATTAGTCAGGGAATTTCGATGGCCGGTGGAACGTGGGTCACCCTGATCTTCACAAGTCTCTGGCTGGCCACAATAGCTTGGGACGAGTGTGAAGTCGTCACTTCTTAATGGGGCCATGAAGTGTTCTCTGGCCTCCTGTGGTGTTTCAAAGAACACGTCCACGTTTCCACACTTCTGCCCACGTCTGATGTGGGGTTTTTTGCCCACACATGTCCCAAAGTTTTTTGGATTTGGGACACGGATGCCCGTTCCACTCGGCGCGATTTTATGTTAATTGTCCGATGAGACACGGTGCATAGGCGACGTTGCTCCATTTTATTAGGTGTGGGGCGGGGCGCGGGGGGGGGGGGGGGGGGGGCTAACCCTGTACCCATCTTTCTTTACCATTCTTTAGGCTTCTTCTAATTCCTCCTGAGTTACCTGGATCGCTTCGCACGTTTTTGCTACTCTGGCAAAACTCAGGGTAGTTTTCTTAATTTCATTGTTGCTGTTGTTGTTATCGTTATTTTTGCTATTGTTAATTTTAGTTTCAGTTGTGGTGGTGGTGGTGGCGTCAGTGGTGTTCGGTGTGGAAGAGTTAATTTTGGTTGAATTCATTTCGATATCACGAGTTAATTTATTTTTTTCTTTTGTTTCTGTTGTCGCTGTGGTGGTGGTGGGGGTGGTGGTTGTCGCGGTGGTGGTGGTGGTGGTGGTGGCGGCTTTAACACCTGCAGTCATTGGTAATGGCGGGAAATGAACGTCTGTCTGAGACAAATTTAAAATATTGCTACTGCTTACATTTCCAGTGTTGGCAAACGTAGCAATATTTACAATGGTGGTGTCGGTGTGAGGTGTTAGCTTGTGAGGAAGGAGTGACTCTGAGACAGCCATGATTTTTCAAAGAAAAATTTTTGTTTGATAAGGCCCAAATATATTTGAGTGTCCTTTTCAAAAATCAATGTATGTGCACTTATATGTAGTTAACAATAAAATCTTTCCATAAATGGCTATTTTAAACAACTGAAAATAACAAACCTTTGCGGAGCTCACGATAATACGATTTACTACGTAGGTCGCCAATAATAATAATGATAATAATAATAATAATAATAATAATACGGTCATTGAGGAAATGAATGCTGACGGGCTAGGACAAGATTTGGTTGATATCCTAAAGTTAGTGGTAGATGAAATGAACAATGATAGTGGGAAACCTATGAACCTAAGTTTTGTAGACAGGAAAAAGTTAAAAGAATCAACAACTAAGGTAAACAAAGTCATACCATAACTTGAGGCGAGGAGCCTTCACCAGTGCAACAATATCCTCAAAGCAACAGCAAATGCGGTGAGGAAATTACTTAGCAAAAAATTTAGAGGAAACAACAAACAAGAAAGATCAGAACCTTGGTGGAAGAAACGACTGAATGGTCAAATCAAGGAAATGAGAAATGACATTGGAAAGCTTGAGTCCCTACTGAATGGGACACTAAAAAAACATAGAAACTAAAAATAAACTGGAAATAAAGTACAAAACTAGGAGGAAAAACTAAATATTATCATAGACGAACTGAAGCAACGCATTGTAGCAATAAGTGTAACAATTTGGCGATACGAGAGCAGAGTCAGTCAGTATAGACAGAACCGCATGTTTGACAACAACCAGATGTTGTTTGGACAGCTTGAAGGGAAATAAAGAGGCAACGACTTGATCCCTAAGGCGGAACCAACTAAGACATTCTGGAGAGGAGTATGGGAGCAGGATATTAAACATAATGACCAGGAAGTGTGGCTTGAGACAGTACCAAATGAGATAAGTGAACAAGCACACCAACAAACTGATTTGAGTATCACAGTTGAAATTATTAAGGGGCAGGCCAGAAAACTAACCAACTGGAAATCACCAGGCCCAGATGGTGTGCAGGGGTATTGGATTACAAATATAACATCCCTCCACCCGGAACTGACTACCATGTTCAATGACTGCTTGATGTCAGGTGAGGTACCAGAGTGGTTGACTAAAGGTACCACAGTTCTGGTAATGAAAGACCGAATCAAGGGTAATGATGTTACCAACTATAGACCGATCACATGTCTGTCTGTAATGGGGAAACTGTTAAAAAGCATTGCGTCTGAGGAAATCTACCATCACCTCCACATAAACACCTTGTTACCGGACGAACAGAAATGATGCCGAAAGAAGTCCCGTGGTACAAAAGACCAGTTACTTATTGATAAGATGGTAATGAGGAATTGCAAGAGGAGACACACTTGTCTTGCCATGGGATGGATAGAGTACAAAAAGGAATTTGGCATGGTGCCTCATTCTTGGATCACCAAAAGCCTAGAGATCGTCAAGGTGGTAGATAATATCAGACAGTTGTTGAGCAAAAGTATGAAGTCCTGGAAAACAGAGTTAACATCGGCTGGAGAATCCTTGGGAGGCGTGAAGATCAAGAGAGGTATCTTCCAGAGAGATAGTCTGTCCCCCTCTGTTGTTTGTCCTTGCCCTGATGTCCCTGACCATTATACTGCGTAAAGTGAGAGCAGGATAGAAGTTGGGAAAGGGAGAGCCTACCATCATTCACCTCCTCTTCATGGACGATCTTAAGCTCTTCGGGCAGAGTGAGAAGGAGCTGGATGTGCTTGTTGACACTGTCCGTATTTTAGGCAATGATATATGTATACAATTTGGTTTAAGTAAGTGTGGAGACCTTGTGATGAAGAGGGGTAAATTGAGCAGAAGCAACGGAATTTAGGTACCAACAGGTGAGATGATAAAGGAAAGTGACACTGAAGAAGGATACTAATATTTAGGTGGTCTGGAGGCTGATGACATCGAGAACAAAAAATGAAGGAATTGATAAGATCTGAATACATTCGGAGGGTAAGGAACGTATTAAAATCACATCTGAACAGTAGGAATGCCATAAGTGCAGTCAATTCCCGAGCTGCGTCTATTATTAGGTACAGTGCGGGAATTCTGAGATGGAATATTGCTGAACAAAAAGAAATGGATAGGAAGACTAGGAAGCTATTGACTATCTATAACATGTTCCACAGGAGGAGTGATGTCGATAGACTCTACTTAAGGAGATCTGAAGGTGGAAGAGGTCTTATCAGCATAGAGGGCTCTGTTGAGATGGAGAAAAACAACCTATACAAATACGTGACTGATAATAGGGAGCCAGAATTGTACTGAAGGAGAGGACAATAGACCAGGGGATGTCCAAGGAGGAAATAACAACAAAGGGAAAGAGCAACCTTAATGAACAATCCCTTCATAGTACCTTCTTTGAGAAAGCTGAATTCAGAGATCCACAGACATTGAACTGGTGGAAAAGAGGAGACCTTAAAAAGGCTACAGAAGGAATGCTAATGGCTGCGCAAGAGCAGGCCCTCAAAACGAAGGAGGCTAACCCACTCTGTAGTATATGTGGAGTGAGAGAGGAGACTGTGGCTCATATTGTATCCGAGTGTAAACACCTAGCCCAGACTCACTATAAAGGCTGGAGACATGATGTGATGGGCAGGGTGATCCACTGGCACCTATGCAAAGTAAACAATTTACCACATTCTGAGAAGTGGTATGAGCATAAGCCAGAGTCAGTGATAGAAAACGATCAGGTGAAGGTGCTGTGGGATTTTAGGATACAGACGGATAAGAAACTGGAACACAATAGACCTGACCTGGTGGTTTTGGACAAGGAAAAAAGATCGTGCCTAATTTTGGATGTAGCCTGCCCATTCGACACGAGAGTGCAAGAGAAGGAGAGGGAGAAAATTAACCGATCCCAGGACTTAAAGTGGGAGGTAAAAAGGATTTGGAACTGCCATGAAGTCAAAGTGGTCCCGATTGTTATAGGCGCACGAGGTACTATCTCAAAGAGTTTCCAAGGATGGTTAAAGAAAATTGGTCCCGCCCCGCTTTTTGGAACACTTCAAAAGGCACGCTTGCTGGGAACAGCAAGAACCCTCCGATACGTCCTGAATATCTGAGGCTGCAGGTAGTGGCTTGATATTCATTTCAACAAACTTTCCAGTTAAATAACATCAATGACTCTGAGACTCAAAGAACAATAATAATAATAATAATAATAATGTTCTCTTTAATAATAATAATATGGAAAATACCCAGAAAGAGCTAACAATCCTGATGTTGATAAAACTTTAACCCATCAGTGGATGGCATCCTCTGGACTGAAATCGGAGACTGAAGGACTGATTATATCAGCAAAAGAACAGTGTCTGCCAACAACAAATTACCAAGCCAACATAATAAAAAATGGATGCAACCCATTATGCCATGTATGTAAAAATCAACCAGAGAACATTGATCATATAATTTCAATGTGCAGCCCTATAGCTCCAACCGAATATCTAAATAAGCATGACAGAGCTGCACAATACATACATTGGATAATGTATAAGCATTTTGAACTGCCTCATCAAAAGAATTGGTGGGAGCATCAACCACCTCCCATAGTTGAAAAATATCACATCTCAATCTTGTGGAACTTTAGCATCCAAACAGACCGAAAAATGGATGCAAATAGACGTGATATAATACTGAAGGACTTTAAAAAGAGGGTATGCCTGGTAATTGATATGTCCGTTCCAATAGATAAGAATGTATCTATAAAAACATTTGAAAAATTGAGCAAGTATAAGGACCTGGAGATAGAAATTGGAAAAATGTGGTAATTGAGAGCTAAAGCAATACCAGTTGTTGTTAGAAAAACCAGCACACAGAAATCCCCAGGAAAAGACAAAATACCAAATTTTTTGATAAATGCCTTCACATAGTCTCATTAGCTGTTAGCCCGACTTTACAATGAAATGGTTAAGGAGCCAGAAAAGACACCACCATGGCTAGTTAACGGCATTACATTCCTACTTCCGAAGAATGATGAGACAAACAATCCCTAAAATTACAGAGCGATAACTTGCATGACCACAATGTATACAATTTTAACATCAGTTCCAACTGAATATACATATGATCACCTGATAACAAATGATCTATTTCCCAATGAGCAGAAAGGGAGTAAACGAGGCTCATATAGCTGTAAAGATCAGCTTTTGGTTAACAAAATGATACTGGAAGATTGTCATTATAGACACAAAAATCTATCAATTGCTTGGATAGAATACAAAAAAGCATTCGGTAGTTTGTCACACAGTTGGATTGAAAAATGTTTAGAGATTTTCAAAATATCTTCTGTTGTCAGCAGGTTCCTGTCATTCAGTATGAAGACATGGAAAACGACACTCCTTTTGAATAGTGAAAAAGAAATCACTGGAAGCTGGAGAAATTAGTATTAATTGTGAAATTTTTCAGGGTGACTCTTTATCGCATTTATACCATTAAGTAAAATGCTCAATGAAACAAAACATGGATATAAAGTCTATGACAAAACAATTAATCACTTGTTCTACACGGATGACCTGAAACTATTTGCAAAAAATGAAGCAGTTCAGTGATGACATTAAAATGGAGTTTGGACTAGATAAATGAGCCAAAGCAACGTTCACCAGAGGAAAGCTGCTGAAAAGTTCAGACATTAATCTTGATCGGGGGAATGTAAGAACACTTGATCAAGAAGAAACTTACAAATATCTAGGTGTTTGTAAAGGAGACGGAATCAAGTACTTGACTATGAGGGAAAGGATAAGGAAGGAATGTTACCGCAGAGTAAGAGATATCTTAAGAACGGAATTGAATGCCCTAAACATGCTTACCATACCAGTAGTAACCTACAGTTACAATGTCATCAACTGGTCAAGCACAGAGATCCGCAGGCTCGATACAAAAATTAGAAAATTCTTAACCATGCACAGAATGTATCACCCTAAGGCAGATACAGATAGAATATATCTCCCTAGGAAAGAAGGAGGACGTGGGTCAATCCAGTTAGAGAAAACTGCAACAATTGGATTATCTACATATCTAAGGGAATCACATGATTGGATGTTCAAACTCGTTTTGAAACACATCAAAAGATCATACTCCATTACAAAAGATGAACAAAGATACAGTAATGGACTACAAATCTCAGAAGTTCCATTTACTGCTGAAATGAAAAACACAGAAAAAGCAAAGCAGGTAAAAGTAACTGCAAAGAAAGAACTGCTACAGAAACTGGCTAAGAAATGGCAAGAAAAGCCTCTATATGGAAAATACCCAGAAAGAGCTAACAATCCTGATGTTGTCAAAACTGTAACCCATCAGTTGTTGGCATCCTCTGAACTGAAATCGGAGACTGAAGGACTGATTATATCAGCACAAGATCAGTGTCTGCCAACAAAAAATTACAAAGCCAACATAATAAAAAATGGATGCAAGCCATTTTGCCGTGTATGTAAAAAATAACCAGAGACCATTGATCATAACATTTCAATGTGCAGTCCTATAGCTCCAACCGAATACCTAAACATGCATGACAGAGCTGCACAATGCATACATTGGATAATGTGTAAGCATTTTGACCTTCCCCATCAAAAGAATTGGTGGGAGCATCAACCACCTCCCATAGTAGAAAAAGATCACATCTCAATCTTGTGGAACTTTAGCATCCAAACAGACTGAAAAATAGATGCAAATAGACGTGATATAATACTGTAGGACTTTAAAATGAGGGTATGCCTGGTAATTGATATGTCCGTTCCAATGGACAAAGAATATATTTAATAAAACATAAAAAAAAATTGAGCAAGTATAAGGACCTGGAGATAGAAATTGGAAAAATGTGGAAATTGAGAACTAAAACAATACCAGTGGTTGTAGGCGCTCTACGAATGATACCTAAGGGGTCTAATGATTACTTATCGCAAATCCCAGGCAACCCGCGTATAGGAGAAATACAAAAGATAGTACTAATGGGAACTGCCCATATACTCAGGAAGATTCTGTCAATATAAGTACATCATAAGTCTAAACACCTAAAGATGCATGTGTGTGTATGTATGTTCTTTCTTGAGCATGGCGGACCTTGTTGTCTCCTGAGGTCACTGGTTGTGACTTGGTGATAACTTGTATGAACATAAAGCAAGATAAATGCAACTGCAATAATAATAATAATAAATAAATAATAATAATGGTTTCTTTATTGGCCACAAGGGCTAACATGAAGAAAAATATTAGAGACGGCACAGAACAGTACAGGACAATACAAAGTGGGTTTTGGTCGTGTTAACAGGTTTTAACAAGATAGAAATCGGGCTAGAAATCAAACAAATTCAAAACAACAAAAATTCCCCAAAAAGGGGGAAATCTCCGAGGGTCACTCGTGGCGAAAACCACACAAAAGACCACGGCCACCCTTACCACCAGGGCAAGCACCCTCTATCAGTTTTCCCACTTCTCAGTCTAAAGGCGCATACTCAAAGCGGGCCCCTTCACTCGGACCAGACTCGCCACTTTCACCCACCTTTCAACAAACTTACTAGAAGACAGCACTTGCCTCTCCACCCTGATTTTCCTCTTCAAGTGAAACTTGAAAAAGTTAATCAGGGATTGGCCGGAGAGGAAAGTATCTGTCTTCAACCCTTTCAACCTTGTCCACCACACAATCTCTTTCGCCATGGCCACCAGGCAGATGAAAACTGCCTGCCATTCCTCCTCTTTAAAGGAGGATGGCGGAGCTATCTGCACAATGGAGCCAGTCGATAACCAGATCCGTTCTACACGCGAGAGCAGCTGTTCGACATAGCTCCACAAGTCAGCAATTCTCAAGCACTGAACGAGTGCGTGCAGGACGGTTTCGTCTCCCTGCACGCATCTCGGACAGGCTCGACTGAGAGCACCTCCGTGCCTGTAGAGCTTATCTCGAACCGGCAACGCTTCCCGGTAGCATTGCCAGGCCTTGTATTTCTGGAAGTTGTCCATAGGCCCCGGACTGAAGGTTCTCTTGAAGAGAGCGAACAGCTGATCGTCATCGACGCCCAGGGTTTCCCCGAGAACATCATCGTACTTTCCCTCCACTAGCCCTCTATAGAACGCAGAGGTGGATGTTCTACCGATACTAGTGCCAAGCTGGTAGAGGGCAGTGAGCGCTTGGACATATTCCAGTTTCAAGGCGCTATCCCTCGGTCTTTTCTTGAGCCAGGACTGCAGCTCCGTGAAGGAGACGAGCTGGGGAAAAGCGCGTCTGGCAAACGGTGACCACACCTGTTCACTGTCAAGCGCGTCTGGCAAACGGTGACCACACCTGTTCACTGTCAAGGAAGCACCCGAGATGTCTCAGCCTCAGCGCATGTTTGTACATCATCAGCCACGGCATGCCTAGTCCTCCACACAACGGGTGTTGACAGCAAATGGATCGTCTGACCATGGGAGCACGTCCTTTCCACAAAAAGCGGAAGAGAAGGCGCTCCATTTTGGTCAGAGTTGGGCGGAAGCAACGTACGACGGTCAGGCCGTAGCAGATGTACACATTCGCCACCTCCGCCCGACCTTTCAGAGACAGCCTCCTCTCGGCCCATTTCGGGGTGAGAGAGGCCACCCTGCTCGTCATCTCGCTCCAGTTTTTCTCCATATAGATGTCCGGACCGAACCAGACCCCTAGCAATTTAAACGGTCCTTATGTCTAGCGCCCCACGACGCTGTCGGACGGCATGGACTTGCCTCTCCAGGTGCCGAGTTGCAAGCCCACCGACTTTTCCTTGTTTATCTTTGCTCCTGTCACCGCTTCGTATTCCTTGAGAGCGATGCCGAGGATCTAGACGTGTTTGGTGCTCGACACCACCACGGTAACGTCGTCGGCGTAAGCTGACACGGATCTCCAGCATCCCAGTTCGCGTGGGATCCCCCTCATCGTCTCCAATTTGTGCAGTAACAGCTCGAGGGCCAGTATGTACAAGAGGGACGAGAGGTGGCAACCCTGCCGGACCGAGCGCGTGATGCTGGAAGGCTGTGACAGGTGACCATTCACCCTCATAATCGAGCAGATGTCGCTCTGCATCGCAGCAATCCAGCCGCTAAAAACGGGCCTGAAGCCGGCCACCTCGAGGACCGCAGCCAGGTACCGATGGTCGACCCTATCAAATGCTTTAGATTGATCCAATTGATCAGGCCCCCACACGTGCCATATTCCTTAACCACCTTCTTTATGATGTATCGCACGAGATGGAGGTTGTCGTGGATGGATCTATCCGGAATGACGCATGTCTGCGCCTCTCCCACCAGATCAGCGACGACAAACGCTGATCTCTTTGCTAACACCTTGGCCAAAACTTAAACTCTGCGTTTAGCAGAGTTATGGGCCTGAAGTTGTCTATAACGTCCCCCTTGTTTGGGTATTTTCTCAGCAGCTCCACCGCTCCCCGGCTCACAAAACTGGGAATGCTCCCGTTCTGCTGCCAGTTGCAGCAGACATATGCCAAAATGTCGCCGAACAAGTCTGTCATATACGCATAAAGCTCGTAGGGCAGACCATCCAAATGTTGAAATGCCGCACACATATGCTCGGGTTTGAGCAACATGCGCCCGTTTTGATCAGGCAAAGACCGAATTGTGGACTTATTGCCCCGTCGCGCCACCACCACCCGGGCCCATTGAACGGCTTTCGTCCCCTCGTGTCTTAGAGCACGCGATCTAGCTCTGACCACGCAGCCTTCATGCTTTGCGTTGAAGAATTGGTCGAGTGCCAATCTCACCGTAAGCACGTCGGTTGCGATGCCTGTCCTAAACGCCTCTTCTAGCTTTCTAACTAACTCTCCCTCTTCTCTATTTTCCTCTATCACTACTCATTTGCTAAGCCTTATCGATTCTACTCTAATAGCCCTTTTCCGGGTAAACAACCCCCTGTTGTTGACGATCGCACCCGTCAACGCACGCTTAACTAATTCGCTAATCCGGTCTCTGTAAGCTATGCGTACCGGGAATGATGCGTCCAGCTTCCAGTAACCGGGCCCTTGACTATGGAGTCTATCTAAGTCAACATCACGGATCATCAAATTTGTGGTTCGTGTAGTCGACTGCTTTAAATTGTGGACAACCTACGCTAGCGTTATCTGTTTCCCTACAGAATACCCTATCTAAATACGATCTGGATGACCCGATGCGGTTTGCCAATGTCCATATTGGCACATTCCGATAATCCAGTCTATACCTGTCAGAGAGTTCAAAACGTCTGAGAAGATTGTTGATGCTTTTAGACCCTCCTGCCCTGTCTACTAGCCCCACATAATCCCAGCGGGCTTCTAAGATACCGTTCTAGTTGCCCACTAACACTAAAGAGCGGGACGTTCTAAGAAAGGTCTCTAGATGTCAGAAGAAATCTGACCGTACTGCCCCTGTTGTGGCGTACACGGCTACTAGCCTGAAAGCATTGACTTCACTGCCGGTCATATCCAGCACCACCGACTTACCTTCTGGGTGCAGGAAGATGGCCCGTATGGCGAGATCCAACCCTCTCCGAAAAAGCACAGAATCTCCTTCCCCCATCCTCGACGACTGGGAGATGCGTATACATCGTAGCCGCCGAAGATCGGTGTGAAGGCTCGTGCTTCGAAACGTCTGGTCTCGCTGATGGCCATCACATCTATGTTTAGTGTGAGATAGTTAAGCAGGTGGCCCTGCTTCCAAAGATGACCCCAGTCCACGTACATTTATACTGCCTATTCTAAGTAAGGCCATGTTTGGTGAGGAATGGAGTAAGTGAGAAAGGATCACCTACCATGATTGTGTGGGAAAGGGACAGTTGAATCGTCCCTTTGGCTGGTGACGGGTGTTTCCAAGATGATGTCGGTGTATATCTTCTGGGGAACCGACCCTCTGAAGTCTCCAACTGCGTAGGGGAATTTTTCTTTTAGAAGTTTATAATGTTCTATTTTGATTTCAATAATCTTTCAATTTTTTGGGACAGTTCTTGGTGTTGGTGGGGTGTAGTAATGTTTGTCTGTGATATTTGTGTGCTGCTTTATATGTTGTAAGAGTTCTTTATTGGCCATGTTTATGGATGTGTACTTTTTTTTGGAGGGGGGGGGAGTGGTGGTTTTGTTGCTGTTTTCTTGTTGTTGCTGTTGGGTGTGTGTGCTTTGTTTGTTATGTTTGCGATGTTGGTGTTTTTTGGTGTTGCTGGTGGTGGTGTTGTTGTTGGTGGTGATGCTTGTGGTGGCGATGGTGATGGTGGTCGTTTTGCTGCAAGTCTCCTTGCAGCCTTTATCCATCTTTGTTTGCCTTTGCTTTTAGAGGGTGAAGCTAAGGGTTTTTTTCTTTTTTTTTTTTTTTTGTTGCAGACCGTTTGCCACTTCCCTCCCACCTCACACACCATGTCGGATTCCGTGGCGTCAGGGAGGGGTATGAGCTACACTGCTGTTGGTGGTGGTAGTGGAGCCCGCTTCGGCAATTTTGCCGTCTGTGTAGCTACTGCGACTGTTGGTGTTGCCGCCACTACTGCCGCTGTTTTATTTGTCCGTGGCCATGGTATGGGTGCAACAGACGTTGCTCTCCTACTCACTATGGAAGGGTCTTCTGCCTCTGTTGCCTGTCCTGCTCTTGGTAGCAGCGGATCAAGCGTCGGAAGGAGGGGGGCCCTCTTCTTGGCTGTCTTCCACGGGCAGAAGACCCT
>OZ024745.1:62736642-62786642 GCA_964016885.1 Eledone cirrhosa
AGCGTTTAACTGTTACTGGCAGTTATTATTATTATTAGTATTGATATTATTATTGTTATTATCATTATTATTTTTATCATTTAGCTTATAAAAGAGCTAAAATTGTTTATAATTGTCTGGCTGTTGGTATATAGTAAACGCACACACACGAACACACACAAACACAAACAACACACTCACAAAGACGGACACATACACATACAAACACACACACACACACATATATATTTATATATATATATATATATATATATATATATATATATATATATATATATATATATATATATATATATATATATATATAGATAGATAGATAGATATATCAGAGACTGCGTGTGTGTGTTTATACACACAGTTATGTGTGACTATTTGAGTCTATATTCTTGTATATATTTAGATGGATATAATTGTTACCAGATTAAATTTTATTTTTTAAAACAAATACCTATAAAGGTTTTGTATTTACATATAGCTATACAAGTATATATATATATATATATATATATATATATATATATATATATATATATATATATTTTATATATATATATGTATATATATGTACATATATATATATATATATATACATATACATCTATGTTCGTGCGTGTATACACGCATAGGTGAGCGTTTGTATGTATATTTGTGTATGTATTTAGACGTATATGATTATGTTACCACATAAAATTTTATTTGATATATGTTCTTGAAACATACACCCATACAGTTTTTGTATTTACATATATATATATATATACATATATATATATAACATATATGTTTATGCATGTGTACCGTTCTTATATACAATGATATGCAGATGCATATATATGTACATATATGCATATATGCTAATACATATATATATATATGTATACACACATATATACATATATACATATATATATATACATATGTAAATATATATATATATATATATATATATATATATATATATATATATATATATATATAATTTAAATTTGTTTATTCATAAATATATTCTATTACTTTCATTGTAGCTGCTTTCAGCAAAGTCCTATATTAGTTGTTTCTTTATTGCCTTCTTCCTCTTTGTTATGTGATACTTTTATAACGTGTGAATCTTGTTCTTCTAAACTATCTGTTTTCTCTTTTTTCAGCTTAGCTCTTTTGATACAAGATTCACAAGTGTCCTTGTTATGAGCGCTCGTATGTTCACATGCAGAAACATCATTCTCATCTGAAATAAACTCGAATTTGTATGGAGTAGGTTCCCCCCGCATTTCACATATCACATTAGTTAATGCTTTTATATAATTTTTTGCAAGTGTCAATGTTTCGATTTTAGACAATTTCCTGTCAAGATTTACGTGTGGTATCACCTCACGCAACTCTTGAAAAGCATCGTTTAACGAATGCATTCGCATACGTTCGCGTTCATTACTTTCTAAACGTCGCATGTTGCGTTCTCGAGCACTAAGTACTTTTCGTCGACGGGAACTTTTACGAGCACACTTCGCTCGCCGTGATTCGACTGAATCTTCTGTTGTTGAACTTGCCCCAGAATCTGATGGTGAACTTGGTCCTCCTTCGCGTTTTGCTCCACGTTTTCTCATATGATAATCACTAGCTCTTATTCCTGGTATATCCCAAACAGAATCATTTGTTCCTTCACCTTGAATGTCGTAATCCAAGCTTGATGTCATTTCTTTAACCTTTGAGCGCATCTCCCTGAAATGCAGAGAAAAAGCTTATTAGACAAAACCCATTGTACGATAACAAAAGCAATTGTTTTGCATTAATATATAACAGAATTATATATAAAACTATATCGATGTATCTACCATAAACAGATAGATTGTTATAATTATTTAGAGAGAGAAAAACGAGAGAGGGCATGAGAAACACTATAATCATCAATGTAAACATTTCAGAGAAATATATGTATATTTATTTGTAGCCGATATGTACATGTCACGAAGCATCAAAGTAGTATGGAAATAGAACCGGATATTTTTAAAACTATATTCACAAAAATGTTTTTCACATAAGACATATGTAAACCAGAACGAAGCGTTTATTAGTTAGAATCGATCTTAGCAATATTGTGCTCGGCTATTCGACTTTCTACATTTAACATTTCATTTTCTATTTATTTATTATATTTTAATTTGTCTAATGGTATATATATATATATATATATATATATATATATATATATATATATATATATATATATATATATATATATATATATATATATATATAGATGTGTGTGTGTGTGTGTGTGTATTATTTTATTTCATAATTAATCACATCTTTTTTCATACTATATGTAAACGTATGTTAATATTCCCAGAAAGTAAATGTAGCAACAAACTTGTAGCTTTAGTTTAGCTTTCCAAATAACAAAATTTATAAGAAACCATGATTTCTTCGATTATTATTTAATGAAGAACATTGTGAAACGTACGAAAACAACTTAATCTCCGGATGAAGATTACATTACAATGCATTATGGGAAATTCTCCTCTGCACGGTTAAATAAAGAACAAAACAGACGTCTCTATTTACCGCAACCTAAATTTATCCGTCCAATCTTCCTTAGAACTCATCATTACCTTTCATTGAAGCAGGATTATAAATGATATCAACAAAATCGCAACCTAATTATATTCTATTAAAACAAATCTCTATTCCTTAACGTCCTCTATACTATCTTAAATTCAGTACACACTATTTGTTTATACGTTTTGTCTTTCATGTTAACATTCATTCAGTTCATCTTGCACATGCCTTTTGGTGTATAATTAGACTCGTCAAGAGAGACCAATCGATGTACATTTCTAATTTATCATAGATGATACATTTTTTCTGAAATCAATTTTAACCAAATAGAATTCTTACTTTTCTCATACAGCGTACCGATTGACCGAAAGCGAAATACTTCCATGAACCTGGCTATTAATTTAATTAATTAACGTAAGTATATTATTCACCCGAAAGAAATACTGACCATGAACTCGATTCGAAAATAAACAGATTAAACAGATAATCATGAGATAAATGGAAAAAAAGGCAAGAAATTTAAAATTCTAGTAAAGAGTTGAAGCACAACTCCCGGTGAACGTGAAATAAGATATTGTATTATAATAACAATGAGGAGAAACAGACATATTTTGAGACGGCGTTAAAAGTAACAATAAAATATCCACAGCAACTGTTGCTACGATAATGTTGTCATTTTATTCCAGTGTGTGACTTCTATTTGGCAGAGTAGTTAGTGTGTCGGATGAAATGCTACTTTGATGGTATATTTGCCGAATCAGTGAATAATCGACCTAAATCGTTAGTGCTATTTTGTTAGCGCAATTTAAGTTCTGTAACGTCGAAGTCAACTGTGGCTATCCTTATAAAATCTATAAGAAATATAGCAATGAAGTACTATGAATGATGTAATCGAATAAAACCTCCCCCAATGTTTCAATATTGTGTATATTCATATATGCCTCCTAAATAATGGTTCCTTACATAGGCACAAGGCTAGCAATTTTGGGTGAGGGGGAGGTCGATTAAATCGACCCCAGTGCGTGACTGATACTTTATTTCATCGACCCCATAAGGATGAAAGGCAAAGTTAACCTCGGACTGATTTGAACTCAGATCATAAAGGACAGTAACTCTATGCTGCAAAGTATGGCGTCCGACCCTCTACTGATACTGCCAATCCACCTCCTAAATAATAAAAAACAATTACATGAGCCCATCTATACTAGCCACATGATTTGCACAAAAATAAATATAAACTTAATAAAATAAGTATAAACTTGCAGCAGCAGCTCCTGCTGTTGTTGCTGCTACTGCTGTTGCTGCTGCTGCTGCTGCTACTACTACTACTACTACTACTACTACTACTACTACTACTACTACTACTACAGCTACTAGAAGATAGTGTCGATGCGATGTTAAAAATGTGTTCAAGCTGACTGTTTATATATATATATATATATATATATATATATATATACACAGTCGGCTTGAACACATACATCTGTAGTCCTTCCATGAAATGTCTGAAGCCCCACAAAACATCGTTCATGGTAGCGTATTTATAAATCTTGATATAACTCAAGTACGGATACTGTTTATTGTCTTTCCTAAATATCAGTTTCTGAGTAATATGTTTCCGTATCACAATTGTAACTTCGAAATATTCATACATAACGTTTCTTCAATTTCAATGTCCTAGTCTTATATTACTGTTGTCAAGCGAAAAATTGCAAACTGTCATGTTTCCATGACGGAACTCTTTCACCATGATATATTCCATCGCTATATTATATTTGTAAAACTTTATAAGAATCCGTATTTTATCTCAATATGCCATGCGCTTGTGTTTTCCATAGTTCAATTCTTCCCCGTAAAGGATGTACCATTGTTTCATTTTAACAAATGAAAGCTTCGGAATATTGTAAAAAATACCATCTCACGCTACGAATATAAAAAAAAATAATCCACTGAAACAGTTTGTATCTGTGCAGATATTACTACTGTAATAATCAGTTTAGTTATTCAGTAACAAGGAAATGTCGCTGAACGTTGCTAACAAAAGCTTTAAAAATGTGAATGTAAATGAGCATATCTGCAAAATTTCTGAAATAGGAAAGCGTACATAAAAATCAAAGTAAACCAAACATTTAGCTACGAGTAGTAACGTTATGTTTAGCATTCAAAGTAATGTAATAGTATAAATCATTTCATAAGGTATTCTTCAGAATAGCTATCTCGGTAGAGTGCGTGCCTCGGAAATCTGAGAGTCACTCGCAGCAGAGCCACTACTTCTCCGAATTGAGAGACACCCCTGTCATACACTGGACATGTGGTTAGAATGTGTTTGGAAAAAAAGTCATCCGGCAGAAAATCCAGTGGTAGAGCCCGAACATGATGGTTAGATAAAATCCATGAGCTCGGCTGGTTTTGCTTGGGGATGCAGCCGGATCATTTGCGAACTTTTCCACCATGACCTTTTCAAGAAGAAGAAGAAGAAGAAGAAGAAGAAGAAGAAGAAGAAGAAGAAGAAGAAGAAGAAGAAGAAGAAGAAGAAAAAGAAGAAGAAGAAGAAGAAGAAGAAGAAGAAGAAGAAGAAGAAGAAGAAGAAGAAGAAGAAATTACATGTGTTTCAATATAAACAAAACCGTTTCTTCGCTTCTTTACCAATTTCATTGCTTACTTAAATAGCATTTCATTTTGCAGTTAATGAATCTAAAAGCTATTTCGAATTGGTGTCGCTGAAAGCGAAATACAACGCCAGCTCATATATACTTTATTGTCTTCAATTATTTGGTCCATTTATATGACATGCATTGCAGAGTCTACATTTGTTATCAAGCGTCAAATATGGATCGAAATTCTAACTTAAAATTGTTTCCTTTGTTATTGGAGGTAATGAAAATCATTTTGTATCACTGTATTTCCATTTCCACGTAAAGGAAAACATCAACAACTTCTATTGGCATAATGACATGTAAAGGAAATGATGCGGAACATAAGATTTTTGTAATATATTTTTAGAATATGTAGAAGGATGTAGGTGTATATGTCATTCCTTTATTTATAATTTGCTCCCATGTTGTCAATCTTAGTATATAGATAATTTGCATGACACTCAAATGTTAGATCGATTTTCCTTCAAATTATAAAAAGGTTATCAGATACAACAGATATTTATATTTCTTCTTTGGATATTGAATAATATTATTTATGAGAGTTTCATGGCGATAGGTGGCATTTTTCTTAATGATAATAAAATAAAATTGAACACATATCCGTATATAAAGCAGAAGTCTAACAAATCACAATAGTTGAGGGCACAGTTTTAAAAAGTATTACTTAGAAGCATTTTTTATGTGGTATTCTCTTTGATTCCGCTTCTTTTTATTCATACATACCATATTATTATATATCATAATCACTTTAATTACATTATTTGACAATGTATCATATTGAAGCGGAAATACCAATCCCCATCAATGATTGACTGATATTTTACAAACGAAACGTAAAAGATAAAGAAATGAAATATACATAAAAAAATGAAACGGAGAAATTATTATTGATTTTCATTGATATAAACACTTTATACTAAAGGTCAACTCGTATCATTTCTATAGAACATAATCAACTACTGTGTGTGTATTGAAGTATAGTAAACAACAGGATAACACCCTAGTCCACAGTTTATCTTCGTTTCTCATTCTCTCTTGCTATCTTTCTCTTTCTCTCTATTTCTCTCTCTGCATCTCTCTCTCCTCAGTATTTCTTTTCTGCCTCTCTCTATTTTCTCTGCTACCTTACCTTCAATAATAATTCGAAGCATAAACATATGAAGACCATGTGTATCGTATCAGCCCACACAATACTATTGATGGGTTTATTACAGAACATTAGGGAAGTTAATCCATGCCGACCAGCATCATGGATCACTGGAAATGAGCTCCTAATTTTGATAAGACTTTCTGATGTAGACGTACATCAACAGGTACTCACATACAGGACCATCAAATAATCATAGGTTTTAGAATTGTCATCTTTACCTGTAAAACAAGGCTCCTTCAAAACAGTATAACTCTGACCCCAAACCCGAAGCAAACGAGACACGTACAGACCTCATAAGTTGTGAAATATATGAGCGTATCCACCTTTATAATGTTACGTGTTGGAAATGCTTTCATATAAGTCAGATTATCATTAAAACTCATTATTGCTTCTGATATCTTCTAGAACATGCATGAAACTTTTGAGGAGATATAAATATGTTTCTGGTAGTTTCGTGTGTGACTCTCTTGGGAATTGTTTCCCATACGATGCATTTTTTTTTGTCATTTTTAGCCTGGGCTCTGTTAAATATTTCGTACGATTCCGAGCTAGAAGAAAATTGTGAAGTATTGCAAATGACTCTTGTTTACTGAGATTTCAGGAGTCAATATTTAGGAATTGTGCGTTATTCCCATTCTCCTACCACAAATCTAGTAGTAGTAGTAGTAGTAGTAGTAGTAGTAGTAGTAGTAGTAGTAGTAGTAGTAGTAGTAGTAGTAGTGCTATTGCCAAAAGCCAAATAACAATGTATTTTAAGCAAATACAGATTCGTATAGAAATAAATGTATCATAAATTGTTGGCAATCGTTGGTGACATGCATAATTAATTAATATATATAAAACCCAGTATTAATTTGGAAGCTGGCGTAAATGTGTGCCATGTTGATGTAGACTATATATCTGAAGAAATGACCATTATATTTCATATCTACGAAAGAGACTAAGGTCTCGTTTGCAGTGACCGGTATGATTAAATTAGTGAATTTATATCTGTAAGACAACCAACATAGAGGAAAACGTGATATTTTACCACAATATCTACTTTTCACAGCTACACTAAAATGCTTTTACTGAAACACATTCTTAAAAGTTTACTTCAATTTACATTCATCGTAGCGCGTAATCTTGTTAATAGAATATATATATATATATATATATATATATATATATATATATATATATATATATATATATATATAGAATAATACTAGCTGCTAGAAGAACTATCATTAGGTTCGATAATAGTTACTGGGAAAGAAAAAACACAGAATAGCTCTGATATCACTATGAGACTAACGACTCAGCTCAAATAACAGACATGTTTGGAATATATATATATAGTACATACCTTATAAGGAATTTGATAACCTCCAGGGAGGATTTATAGAGACGATACACTACTTTTAGCTAAACTTGGAAAGATTACGTAAAAAGATTAGAACCTTCTTCAATAAACTAGGCCTAAGTGGCACTTTCGAACTCAACTTCTTGGATGTATCAATCTAAACACAGGACTAATAGAGCCCTTCCATAAAAATAACGAAAATCTAGCCTACATTAGTTATAACTCAAACTACCCTCGCTCCATAATTAACTCCACGGCACATAGCATATCACTTAGAACTTCACGCTTATCTTCTAACCTAGAGATTTTTAATGAACACGCGAACTACTACAACATAGCTTTACTTAAGGCAGGCCACAAAGAGAGGCTCAAATACATACATACCAGATACAAACACCAACAACACATTTAACAAAAATAACACCACTCACACCTATAGAAATAAAAAATATAGTACTAAACATAGAAATAAACAATGAGCACCAGAAATAAATGAACCGATTACTAATATAAGGACCCCTAAGAAATATAGAAAATCCAGAGATAGGAAATACTTATGGTTCAATCCAATATTTAACGAATTAATTGACCAGCACTTCCCTAAACTTCGCAAATACCATAACATCTTTAATAGAAATACTATCAAATACTATCAAACTATCTTACAATACTGCAACCAGCATAGAATCACACATACATAAAATTAACCATAAAAGAATCTCTAATGAAATTAACCTACAAACAAGCACCATAACATCAAATACAAAACAAACACATAACATCACAACCACACACACGTCAGAACGCATCACAACAAAACATCAACAAATCCAAATCTCAGCCCATACGTAACGACATTCAAAACCGCATCGATGAACAGGAAAGCCTCAAAATATAACTGTCACTTACCGGATAAGTGCCCACTACAGAAAAATTGCCTGGAGTCAAATATAGTGTACCTGTGTACTATAAATTCAGGCAACTTAGCATGGCACTACATAGGTGCTACGGCGGGGAGTTAAAAAAAAGATGGTACGTCCACAGATACTCTATAAAGAACCGTAGACTAATGATCACAACAATGCTCTCCAATAAAATCTGGCAGCTTAAAGATACAAACCAAGAATACTGGATTAGCTGGTCAAAACTGTCAGCGGCAAAGGTCTACAGAAATGAAATGTCTCACTGAGGGCTTTGCAATAATATTTTAAAATATGACAAAATGCTGCTTAACAGCAAAATTGAACGGTTAATTTTCTGTAGGCATAAAGCAGCTACTAAATTCGCTAATTTCAAACCAACTTGATTCGATTCAACAATTCCATAATTCAAACTGTACCATCTGAGTCTATTATAATAAAACATTATTATTATTAGGTGAATCGGCAGTATCTGTAGAGGGCCGTACACCATGCTTTCCAGCATAGTTACGTCCCTTTACGGTCTGAGTTAAAATCCCGTCGAGGTTAACTTTACCTTTCATCCTTACGGGGTCGATAAACTAAAGTACCAGTAATGCACTGCGTAATTACTGGCCTTGTGCCAAAATAGAAACAATTATTATTAACTGTCAATAAATCAACTAATCAATGAATCAACATCATGACCTCCTAACTTTTCTCTCTTTCACTCTCTTTCCCTAAATCTATTTCACCTCTTACATTATATCCTATCGTATTCTCTTCACTTCTAACGTAACTTTAAATTTATTAATTTATTAATTTAACCAATACATATATTTCATATTTTCATGTTTATACCATCACATCTTTATATTTTAACTACCACCACCACAACTATTTTCAACAATCATATTATGTTCACTTTTCTTCCCACACATAAAAAAACAATTTTTATTTAATTTTTATCATCTTCATTATAACTTATTTATTATTATTATTATCTATTTTGTTTTTTCTCTTTTCTTTTTTCTTCTTTCTTTTTCTCTCTCTCTTTTTCTGTTTGTCTTTTTCTTTCTTTATTACTGATGTTGCAATTTGAATTTTCCTAGTATATTACAAACGCCGTGTATAATTTTAATCAGTTTTTCTGATGATTTGGTTAAGCATACAATGTATTTAAAATTGATTGACACAACTTCAAGTGACTATCAATTCTTAGACAACTTAATCAATGAAACAATTGTTAATATTGTAAATAAAACCCTTTTTGTACTGTTGACCATGTTATTCTTCACTCTCTCATTATTATTACTCCAAGATTAATCTGCATAGGAATTCCCGAGAACTCACAAACTCGGTAGCTAAGAAAACTCTTGTTGAGTCAAACAACGCCGTTCGCTAAAACTATCCACAATACGGAGTATTCACAAACTCTAACGATAATGTGTTATCCCATATGTATATATATATATATATATATATATATATATATATATATATATATATATAAGCGTGTGTGTGTGTATATATATATATATCAGCCGATATAGCAGTACCGATAAAGAGTGCGGAAAATACATTTTGATATTCCACTCTTAAAAAAAATTCTGTGTGATGAAAGCAATCTATATTATACATACTATTAAAATAAGAGACAATTGCCCAATTTTCAAAGAAGTGTTTATTGACGAATTCGTATGCAAATTATCATGAGGTTGTAAAGTGATAAAACTCTTCATAACCGTCGGTATATAAACATTCAACAATGCATAGAAGCATGACGTAAGGCTGGGAATAAAACATTTGTGGCCTTGGATGTATTATGCACATAGGAATATCAGTAGCACACGCCTTTTCGCATCAGCAAGCTTTGTAGAGATGTGTCTGTCTCTTAAGCATACACAGATTTTATAGAGATGTTCCTCTATGATATGAGAAGCTCTAATGTAAAATCCATCAATTTCTTAATAGAGAATTGTGTCTTATCAGCTGTCTTTCATGTATATGTCATCATTTAACATACACAAAATATTAAACACATAAAAATATATATACATATAAATACATACGCACATACGCAAACTCACATGCGCAAACATATATTTAAACATAACTAAACATTGGGAAACTCTACTCGGAAACGGCCAGCAGATACAGCGTTGCAAATTTCGAACGATAACAATTCATCTAGAGCCGAGTATGAAGCTGTACTATCACACTTCGAAACTGCAAAGATACTTACCATCTATCCTATTTCGAGATGTTCATTTAAGCCAGTAGTTGTAGCAGACCGATGAGGACAGTGGTGGGAGCAAGCAGGAAACTGTGCGGTCGCCTCACAACATACAATAACACACACAAAGAGACGGCGAGGAGTAAAAGCCTATCTGTCATTGTGATTGGGACGTTGTGATATTCACAATTCTTGTACAACAAAGAAAGAACTCATAGAACCACGAAACGGGAAAAGATTAATAATGTATTATTGGATGGTTAATTAGAGTGGCAAAATGAAAATACAACATAAACAGCTGCCGACGCTGTATCTAGATCAACATCATGAGCAGTATCAACATTTGACAGTGGTCTCATCATCAGCAGGTATATTATCAACAACAACAGTACTCATCTAAATTATTGCCGAAATTCCAGATGGAAATGACGTCAAATTAGACATCTGGTGTGACCCTTCACCGCATTAATGCAACAACACATAGAAATATAGAAATCCGCCTGCTTACTCATTCTTCAGCATATGATTTTTGTCCTTCCCAATTACACACAAAGGTGACTATGTGTGATGTTTAGGACATGGGTAATTACTACATTGAATATTAATGTCATTCTATGACAAGAAAAGACAATGTTCGACAGGATATATACCGTGAGAAAACAAATGAATCTGCAAATAGGACAAGAGCGTAACCACCACTGACTGGAGCTTTTAAAACGACGGCAACATATAAAATACGCTCATAGTAAAACAAATAATAGGAGAGTAAACAAAAGAATAGGCAAGAAAAAAACTATAAAACACCAACAAAAACAATTCTGTATGTTCTTCTAAATGCTTCAAATCTCAGCAAAATAAATAGATGTAGTTGTCTTATAAAATGGCAATGAACCAGGCAACAGCACACACAAGTCTAGTGAGATATTCCCTAGATGTAAACAAATAAATGCTGTTGAACGAGAATATTTCAAAATGAAAGTCGCCTATACAATTCTACGGGGAATTTTCAAAGGACACCACAAGCTGGATTTCGGAGTTATTTGAAATTTAGCGTAATTGAAATCTTCCAATTCAACACGTTGAATTAAAGCAGAGTGTATTGAAATATTTGAAAACCAGTGTGGCATTATCTACAATATGAATATGCTAAATATATTATAATACTTGCTCAATCCATTTACATACTGAATATATAAAACAACATAGAGATTTGATATTTTCATTTACTTATTATTGACGAAATAATTGCTTTAAATATTACGATGACTGTTATGAATTAATATCATTTTTTTTTTTATGTATTACACATTATAATATATGAATATTACCTCTCAATATAGAACCCAAATACACGTCAACAATTCTTTTCTCATGCTTCTAGTACATATATGCAGACACAATGAATCAATATTTAAAGGAAGTTCTATTGTTTTAAGAATATAGCTGAAATAAAATCATTCCCCATCAAATGTAAAGCAATTCTTTGTAATTCCCAATAATTCTGTGAAGGCGCTTGATGCACGGATTTAATTGTATGCTGCTAAATGTAATGAGCACAAAGAAAAGAGGAAAATACTTTAAAATCCAGAACCATTATTTAAAATTATTCACCAAAGAGACACAGTTGTTAACACTCATTTTACCTGACTTTTCGTAGCTTGGCAGACAGTATCACTTAGACGTTCGACAAATTTCAAAGGATAATTCAGCTTCACAGCTGAGCGTAAAAGAGAGAATTATAACAGGGACATCATATGCATAATTGCCATTATTCAAAATACAAGGAATATACAACTTATAATAAAATAGTTTAATATTTATTAATATTATGAGTATGTGTAGTAGATTGACACAATCACTAGATTGTCGGAGAAAAGGGTTTGTTGTATTTTTTCAGGCACTTCACGTTCCAAGATCAAATCTCATCAACAGAGAACAGCCTTTCACCCTTACGGGATCGTATCATTTAAGTCTATTTTTCAAAGCAATCTACGAGTTCTCACTCCCCAATAATGGTAATCAATAACTGGAACACGAATCTATATTAAAATCGGTAGAAGGATGCTTTATATTGTGCGGTTAAAATGTACTGAGGTAAACGTCGGCTTTCCTTTTATACGAAAACAATGAAATATAACCATTCGAATACTGAGATATTTCATCTAAATGAAAATGTCCCGCCTCAAAGTTCGTGATCTTCTGCATTTGTTACAAATACTATTTTTCTTTATTTATTAGATGGGATATAATAGGCTAAAATGAGCCTACAATATAGTAGTGGTAGTAGTAGTAGCAGTAGTAGTAGTAGTAGTAGTAGTAGTAGTAGTAGTAGTAGTAGTAGTAGTAGTAGTAGTAGTAGTAGCAGGAGCAGCAGCAGGAGCAGCAGCAACAGCAGCAGCAGTAGTAGTACTAGTAGTAGTGGTAGTAGTTATTGTTGTTGTAATAGTAGCAGTAATATCAGCAGTAGGATTAGTAGTAGTAGTATTAGTAATAGTTTATCCTTATATCGTTATATTTCTTTTAAGTCATATAACATTCTATATAAGGACAAATGAAACTGTAATTCATTAAATGCTAATTTATTTAAATTGAAATATTTACACTAATTTTATTTTAATGTGTGATTATAATTAATCACATTAGCTTCGTATTATAATCATGCCCTTCAAGCAAAATGGCGCACAATGGTGCATCTTGATTTTTGCTGTATTTTCAATGTATAATCATGTACTACGTGGATTTCAGAATGATACTCTCATCAGGATCTAACAATCAGTGACAGCTGTAATCGTCATAATTAGCAGAACCGAGTTTCCATTATCACAACAATAATTATCAAGTATATATTAAAGAATATAATATTTTATTTTCCTTTAAACAGAACTATCTAAAAGTGTGTATTATACTGGAACAAGTTTGTGACCTAAATAAATTTATCGAATAATATATGCAGTTGACATACATGTATATCAATATCTTTTAGATTATTGAAAGAATGCAAAAAGTATAATTATGGACTTGTGGCTTTAGGCACTGTTTCTATATATTCTGAGTTCTGCAAATACATAATTTGTTACGAAGGGTACTTTAAACAATTCTGCTTAATTATGATATAAGCAGGAAGAATATTAACTGTTTAGTCAAATCATTCTATGAGGTCTTCAAATAGCTATCGCTAAACCTAATGCATCAGCAAAAATAAAAACCTTTATGGTAAACAGAATTATAAATAGCTACAAATGTTTGCGTACACATTACCAACATTTTCAAGAGAAAGATACATTGTATATTAATAAGACACTGTCCAATATGAGAATAGGTTAGAAATGACCTGAATGGCATTTGTAATAGAGAAGAAGGCCAATAGGGGGGTAACAAAACGTTGCATTCATGATGCACTCTCTGCGACAATGCATCGGATAACTTTGAGGGAAACAAACTATACCGGGAAAAATAAAGATGGAAAATCCATACGTTAGCACACATGTTATGTAATCCCCAGTAAGGATGAATAATAATAATGATGATAACGTTGCAGGATTCACTCTTGTACGTTCAATGATTTCCACATATTGAAAACGACCAGAGAAACAAAACGTGTACGCATATGTAACCATAGCTACTGATACACACACACACACACACACACACATATATATATATATATATATATATATATGTGCACTCTTTTCTCCTGGACATTTCCGACGGAACCGTATTACTTTATTTATATATATATATATTATATATATATATATATATATATATATATATATATATATATATATATATATATATATATATATATATATATATATATATATATATGTGTGTGTGTGTGTGTGTGTAGAAGTTCTATTTAAATTGTTGGGATACATCAAGCAAATATTTTTATAACTGATATAAAGCACTCGACAAATTATTGGAGTAAAAATACGATATATTAACAAATGGAAACTATATTTATAAAACCATATTTATTTCATTATACATATTTCAAGGACACCAAGTTAAATTATGGTGTGCTTTCATCAGATAAAATATAATATAGATCAGTTTTATAAATAAATATTTACATATCCTTAAAGAATGCGACCATTTCTGTTGGAAGCTCCCGGATAGTATAAATATAGTTTCCATTTGTTAATATATCGTATATATATATTTATATATATTTATATATATATATATATAAATAGTGCAGGTAGGGAGGTAAAATAGTGGTGTTGGTGCCAAATCAAGCACTCTTTGCACAGACAGAGTGTATGTAATAGAAACAACGATGAATTTCGTATATATATGGAAAATATGAATTGCATATCGACCTGTTAAGCTCGTTTGGCAGAGGAATGACTGAAGTATCAATCTGCTCCTCAGACTAGTGATGCGATATATTTTTGATATGTAAACGAAACTTACGTTTTCTTTCTAATATATATATATATATATATGTATATGTCGTTTCTGAATTTGTAAATTTCCGTTTGGTTGGTTGGTTCCACAACCAGATGAGTGTTTATATATTGTCAAAGTTCTTTCGTCACACATTCTGTGACCTCTTCAGTGACTGGGAATTGTTTTCTTTATTTTTGTGCCTCTCCTTTGTTCTGTCCTACGCCATCTTGTTTTTTGTGTGTGTTGTGTGCTTAATTTGCGCACGTGTTACATCCGGGTGTCTGTGTGTTTATATTTGTTTATTTATTTGTTTATTTACATGTTACTGGTTGGTTGTTTTTTCTATGTGCGTGTGTGTTTTCATTTTGTCCTTAATTGTAAGTTGTGATGTTGCTGTTCCATTCTTGTTTTCTATTTAATTTTGGTTGGAGTTCATTTATGTTTATTGCCTCTGTGATTTGTCTAAACATTGCGTCTTTTCTGTGTGTAGAATCTATTTTTATTTCTATGTTCTCTAATGTACCCTTATGTTCTATTTTAGCATGTTGGTAGAGTACAGATGATTCTTTACTATCTTGAAGGTCTCGCTAGTGTTCATTTATCCGTTCCCCTATACTACGAGCTGGCTCACCTATGTACACTATATTCTTATCTCTACATTGTCCTTCAGTACATCTCATGCTATATACTACATTTCTAGTTTTACAGTTAATATGGGGGCTTAATTTACAGATTATACATTGCTTATCTATACATGGAGGTCTTTGAAAAGGGTTTGTATTGCTAATAAGTGTTTTTATGGAGGTACCTGGTATTTCTACTAGCTTAATATTGAGTTTATGTTCATGTAGGGCCCTTCTAAATGTGTAAGCTAATTCACCTGTAGGGGTTGTATCGATGAACATTACACTCTGGTATTTATTGCTATCATACCATGAGTTTATTCTATTAACCTTATTCCTAGTTCTTTCTATTATATTCCAAAATTTGCTCCTATACAAGGGGCAGGTCCCATTTGTGTCATTATTTACCACTTTTTTCCCATTTGGTTCTGGCTCCTCTATATACTCTGATTTTATCTCTCTGGTTGTAACCAGAGAACTGCATACGGTGGATGAAGTGTTGTATGTGTCTCTCTAGTTCTTTGGGGTTGTACATGCGGGACACGTTTCTCATCTCCCGTACCAAATCCGCAATCAGTATATTGATTTTGGTATGGTCCGAAACAGCTGAGTTTCACTGGATCAGATATTTGGAAGTCATGGGTTTGGCATAATGGGAATGGAGAATTTGTTTTTTGTTATTAGCACCGGCCGTTATTAGCATCGCCCGTTTCGGCAGCTAGATCCGAACTATTCGGTGGTTTGGCAGTATCGGTAGAGCGTCAGACACCATGCTTTGTACGACAGATATGGCCCTTTGCGTTCTGAGTTCAAATCCGCCGAGGTTAACTTTGCCTTTCATCCTTACGAGGTCGATAAAATAAAGTACCAGTGGTGCACTGGGGTATTCGCTGGCCTTGTGCCAAAAGTAGAAACTATATACATATATAGAGAAAGAGAGAGAAGAGAAATAATATTTCGCTTCAAACATAGCTTTATACAATATGTATAGAAATTTCGTATTTCTAAAGAAATACGGCCTTAGGAAGCCGTAGCTATGCAAACACCGGGGGGGGGGGGGGGTGCTAACGCCTTCTGTTGGTGCCCAGTAGAAGCAAGGGGGACAACCTGTCAAGCCTGAAATGCATAGACGGTTGTCCACCTTGCTTCTGCTGGACAACACCAGAGGGCATTAGCTCTAAATTTCTATACATATTGTATGAAGTTATGCTTGATACGAAATCTTATTTCTTTTCTATTATGAGTTGAGCCAGCTTATGCAGCTTCATATGCAAATGAGATTAATCACTTCATTTAACACAGACGAGAAAACTATATATTACCGGCTGTTTTCAAGTCCAGCAGTCGCAAGCGTTGGGAGGGATCGTCCTGACGATGGCCAATCAAGTCTGAAATGCATAGACGGTTGTCTCCCTTGCTTCTGCTGGTCACCACCAGAGGGTGTTAGCCACCCCCTCCCCCGGTGTTTGCATAGCTACGGCTTCCTAAGACCGTATTTCCTTAGAAATTCAAAATTTCTATACACATGTGTATATATATATATGTATATATATATATATACATGTGTATATATATATACACTTGATATACAACTTGAAGCGATTAGCGACCTCTAGACTCACCTGATCAACGAAACAATTGTCAGTACTTAAAATAAAGCCCCTTATTGTAGAGCCAACCATGTTACTCTTCATTCTTTCACTATATATATAAATATATATATATATATATATATATATATATATATGCTTGAAACATTGTGGAATTATGAAAATGGAAAATTGGTATGTTTAGGAAGCCATAGAAGTGGGTTCAGAGAGATAGGGTAAAGAGCAGAAAGTGAAAAATCAGGGCTTCCTTTCCTGCTTGATGTGTATTTAAAATAAGGTTTTATTTTCATATATATATATATATATATATATATATATATATATATATATATATAAGTATGTATGCGTACATACATATATGTATACAGACGTCCAGTAGTATGTATATATATATATATACATACATGCACACATATATATATGTACGTATGGATTCACCGAACATTTATTATAATGCTCGGTGTGTTTGTAAACAAACATCCCGTATGTATATATACATACTACTGTACGTCTGTATACATATATGTATGTACGTATACATACTTATATTTAAGTAACAGCCGTACTAAGAGGGGGAAATGAAATTTGGTTTCATTTTTTCCGTTTATATATATATATACATGTCTTCTCTCCAGGCTTCAATTCACTTATTCATTTAATATATTTGAATTATATGAATCTGTTTATTTTCTTTACCAATATTGTTCAAATTACATTGATAAATAATCGTCCAATTATTGTTCATAATATGTTCATATAATTGAAGCTTCTTCGGTGTATATATATATATATATATATATATATATATATATATACATGTGTGTACTTTGTATATATGAGTGAATTAGATGTTTCATTTGAACAATAAAGAAAGTATTATGTTGTTTTCAGCACAAGCATAATATAACTAAAGGTGTAAAATTGTTTCTGTTACAACTATTGCTTCCATGGTACTGATAAAATAATGTTTACTTTAGAAAAACTTAAGCAATTTCACAAACAGATGTTCCCTTGCTTATAGTCACTTTTTTTTACATTTCAGTCATGTTCTTACATGCTAATACGTAGTCTACAAAAGATATGTTAGTTTTCAAAACCAAAGCATACGTGCACTGCATTTCATTTACCGAATTTTCGAAATAATGTCTATTTAGGCGGAATAGCTAAACAGAGTGACGGAATACCCGGTGACTAATCAACAAATGGAAAGAAGCAAGACATTTAGCCTGATTCTACTGACAGGTAGAATTTACACAGCCAAGAAATACGGTTTGATCGATATCGAATTCCCTTCATTCAGTAACTTCAGTGAAATGAATGCACTTCTCAACGTGGTAAAATAGGAGTGTACATTGATGCGGCGAAACGCGCGCGCACACACACACACAAACACACAGATATATATATATATAGAGAGAGAGAGGGAGAGAGAGAGAGAGAGAGAAAGAGAGAGAGAGAGAGAGAAAGAGAGAGAGAGAATGAGAATGTCTAAGAAGAAGCAAAGTATGTGTTTCAGCATAAATACAAACTTTATTTGCATATTACAATTGTTTCGATATCGATCAGCTCAAGGTACAGTCTAGATGATGGGGCCCGACTCTTTTTCGACATTTCATCAGATATGCGAGTATACATTGCGCATATAAACTCGTATATCTGATGCGATGTCTAAAACATGTCGAGATTTGTTTTTGTCCCCTGAGCTGATCGATATCGAAAGAATGGTAATATACAAATATATTTGTACGTATGCTGCAACCCTGACTTCGATTCTTCTTAATTTATTTTCACACTGCGCACTACAGCCTCATTAAAACAGGAATACAACCCAAATGAGACGGACGTCATGCTGCCTGTTACTGTAATTACACATCTAACACACACCAACACACACACACACACACACACACACACACACACACACACACACACACACACACACACACACATATATATATATAAATATGTATATAAGTTTATCCCTGGTTCAATCCGGGGTAACCACAGTAAGTCAGGTACTCAATATATAGCAGAGTATAAATATTTTATATAGAAATGACTTCTACAGGACTAGAACTGTTTCATTCGGAAGAAATCATATATATATGGAGTGCCTATGTCTGCAGAGTTAAGTCGGGAAATATCACTCATCAAAGTAGTACACGGTGCATAATTGTATACAGATTTGCTACATGGAGGAAGAAAATATTCGATCCTGAACTCCACATGTATTCAGGAAAAAAGAAAATGAGATGTGACAGGTAGAAATGCGAAGGGGGAAGAAGAATGATAGATTTCTAAGAAATAGATAAAAAAAAAACAAGGAGAAAATATTAGCGGGGGGGGGGGGGGGCAATGATGAACCAAAAAAATCGGAAAGATGTGATTTCTGTTCGATCATTTGAATATGTAGAAATATATCAGATTTCTCAGGTCAGATTCTTCCAGATGATGGTCAGAACTCTGACGAATGTCATAAATAATGTATACATGTACAGCAATGGTAGGTGGGAAGAGGGAAGGGGACAATGTAAGTGTATGTCCTAAAGAAAGATTTGGTGTTTGGATATGTATACTGAGTGAAACACATGCACATATATTTGCGACTTTGAGCTTATACGTGTGTACATAGGTATACATATATATAGGTATAAATATATACGTCCTTCCGTTGCAATGTTTTTCGAAATATTTACTTCTGCGTTCATAGATTGATTTTTTTTTAGTTTCAGAAGATCCCGTTAAGGAAAGCAGCGATTCTTTGCTTAAACTTTAATCCTTTATTCTAATAAATGTACATATATATATATATTTATATATACTAGCAGAAAACCACCCTCGGGTGGTTTTCAGCTGGCATGTGTAGTGTGTATATTGATATTATACGCAGGTATATATATATATATATATATATATATATATATATATATATATATATGTATATATGGTACATCAAATAAAATCGTAATTGATAATATATAATACATAGAAATTGAACGAAGACTGTGTTACACTGTCTTATTTAATCAGTAACGTAATCCATGTTACGTTAAAAAAGACGGTATTATATATAAACTGCATTAGGAGAAAATTAGTGACAGAAAATTAATGTTTATTTAAGCGATCGACATCGGAAGTATTGACATTTTAGAAATTTTAAAGAAGTGAATCTTTAAATAAATAAAATATATTTAATCAACAGCCACGGAATTTAGTTGATAAATTATGTAATATTCATTCATTAATAATTCAAAGTAATATTGGTGGATTGGCAGTATCGGTAGAGGGTCGGACGCCATGCTTCGACGCATAGCGTTACGGCTCTTGCCATTCTGAGTTCAAATCCCGACAAGGTTAACTTTGCCTTTCATCCTAACGGTGTCTATAAAATAAAGTACCAGTAATACACTGGTTAATTGGTGGCCTTGTGCCAAAAAGTAGAAACAATTATTTATTCAAGGTAATCCAACTTATTTTACAAACGGGATAAAAAAAAACAAAACCGTACGCAATCCCGCAGAACTTCCTCTCTCATAGTTTATATATATATATATATATATATATATATATAAACAAGTAGGACCCCGACGGCTGAGCTCAAGCCGTTTCGACGGCTAATTCTGGACTGAATTAGGCTTCGAAACGGCTTGAGCTCAGCCATCTGGGTTCTACTTGTTCCCATTACCCACTCTACTACCATAAGTATTGAGTACTTTGGTGCGTTGTGGTCCATCTGCTTCCTTACCACATTTCCTTCGTTATATATATATATATACATATATATATATATGCGCACGCAATCTCCGCACCCTCCTCGTCCACAGCTCCCTACCACCCAACCCACGCTCTGTCCCCCCCCCCGGTTCCTTTCCCTGTTCTAGGCCCCGCTGCAACACCTGTCCCCACATCACCAACACCACCACCTTCACGTGTCCCAACGGCCACTCTCTCTCGGTCCGGCATGCCTTCCGCTGCACCTCCTCCAACCTATTCTACGAACTTCGCTTATGTCGGACAGACGGGACGTCGCCTGGCGGACCGAGTCACGGGGCACCTCCGGGATATTCGTCTCGGGGGCAGTTCCCCCATCGCCCGCCACTTTGGTGTCCCTGGACATTCCGCACGCCATCTCACAGTCTGTGGCCTACTCCAGTGCCACGGAACCCCCGCCAATCGCCTTACGGTCGAACAACGAACTATCTTCATCTTACAGACCCAGACTCCCCCCGGCCTGAACTCCCCACCCTTATTCCTTTAGCCTTCGACCGCCCCCCTCCCCCACACTTATCCCCCACTAACACCACTAACACACCCCTCCTTTTCACCGCCCACCCCACAACTAACAATACTAACACCTCCACTCCACCCCTCATCTGACCACCCTTCCCCAACTAACATACTAACATCCCCCCCTCCTTATCACACGCACACACCCACCGGCACATATATACACGCGCTCACACTAAACACACACCCTACTACCACCACTAACCCTCACCCCCACACCTCTCACCCCCACACCTCCATCCCACCACCCCGCAACTAACCTCACTAACACCCCCTAACCCCAAGCACACGAACACACGCACCCACTTACACCACCCACCCCACACACAACTAACATCACTAACACCCCCCACAACCCCAAGCACACGTAGCCACACACCCTCGTACACCACCAACTCTACACACCCTACCACCACTAAGCCCCACTCACACCTGCATTAAACCCCTCCCCACCTCCCGTATACTAACACCCACTAACACCTCTTCATCAAACTACACACACACCAGTGCACCACACTCCCTCCATAGAACCACACACACCCTTCTCTCCCCGCTCCACCCACACCCTCGCTCAAAATTCACTCATCCCACTAGCACCCCTACTAATACTCACACACACACACCCTCCTCACTCCATCTTTCACACCTACCCACCCTCGCCCCTTTACCATTCCACCGACTGCTGCTATGCCCTCTGACTACCTCCCAGCACAAACAGACTACAGCACTCCCACTGCTTACCACTTCCTGTTGCGCGCGCACCCCACATCTCTAACTCTTCCGACCATCGCTTCATGGAATACCCACACGCAGAAATTGACCAGCCACCAATCCACTATACATCTTCGGAATTTACCAACTTTTCAACCATCCTCTTACGTAATCACCTATATAACTCACCCACACACACACCCCCAACAAATGTTTTTTCTCCACACGCCATCTACACCCACAACACGCTTAAACCCCACACACGTGCTTTTCACCACATATCTACACCCTCAGCCTCCTGATTCCTCTCCCCCTACCCCTCTATCCACACACGCACAGACACTCCGACCCACAAACTCCCCCCCCCCACACACACACCTCTTCCTGAACATGCAACCCCGTTCTTCCCCCAACCCTTACTTTCACATACACACACACACACACACCACCTTCAGCCCTCCCCGCTCGGACACCCCGTCTCCCTCTCCCCACTCCACCCGCCACCACCCCTACACACCCCACACCCTTCCACCACCTGTTTAACCCCCTTTTAATTTCAGTTTATTTTGATCATGCCTTTATTTTTAAATTTATCTCATTCATTGTATTTTGATCATGCTTTATTTTTATTTTTATCTTTATTTTTTATTTTTTCATTCGCACCATTTCCTTTCGCTATATGTCTCTCCACCACTCCCCTACACACCCTTTGAACTCTGTTCCCACACACTTCCCTGAGGAAGGGATTATGCCCGAAACGTTGTCCCCACTCTCCAGAGCGTGAAATTAATAAACATTTGTTGTATTGCCTCTCTGTTTTGTCCCTGTTCATTATATATATATATATATATATATATATATATATATATGTATATTTATACACACACACACGCAAATATATATATATTATATATATATATGTATATATAAATATAATATATATATATATATATATATATATATATATATATATATATTTGTGTATGTGTGTGTGTGTGTTAGTTACGTGTGAGACAACAGGCTTAAATGTAACACAATCTGGGTTTCTCCCTAAATTAGTTAAATAAACATGATCCTAATTATAGACGATATTATCGTTAATTTCCATAATACTCTGTACATGATCTGTAGGGGATTCTACTGCCTCTGCCGAAAGAATTCCAATCATAAATATGTTAAATCTTTAATTAATGTCGCACTCATAGGTTGATTCTGTTTAAATTAAAGTTATTTTACCTATATATATATATAGTATTAATTATACTATTTATGGTTATGCAAATACAAAAACCTTTTGCAGTTATATATATTTTTATAAACCCTAAACAGTGGTAGGCAGTAATATATTACTACCTTATTACCAGTAATTTAAGTAGCTCAATGTAAAAACATCAGATGATTTACAGAGCAGTTATATGAATTATAAGAATCAAAGAACTGTTCAAAACATTTTTATGCTTACAACTGTTGAATGTAATTTCTAAGTGTGTACTGCCACACTAAATGCTATAATGAATGTTGACCCACAATATTTGCATATGTATCTGTATGTCTCTCGGGTGATATAAGTGTTCATTCAATAATAAATTGCACCGAAGAATCCAAACCTTGGTTTGGAGGAAACAGTTGTAAGCATAAAAATGTTTTCAACAGTTCTTTGATTCTTATAATTCATATATATATATATATATATATATATATATATATATATATATATATATATGAAATATAAGAATCAAAGAACTGTTCAAAACATTATTGTGCTTACAGCTGTTTCCTCCAAACCGAGGTTTGGATTCTTCGGAGCAATTTATTAATGCATGGTCGGTTATATGACCTCCTTTTCAGCCGAGAGACATACCGATACATATTCAAACATTGATACATATTCAAACATTGTGGGTCAACTTTCATTACAGAATTTAGAGTGGCAGTACACACTTCGAGATTACATTTATATTAAGAGGTACAATCAAAAATCAAAAATACAGGTTAAAATACAACATGAAGATAAGCGGTTATATAGTACAAATGTTATATGTGTGGCATACATGTGCGTCTTGTTTATATAGTGTGGCAGAGATATGTTTGGTAGAGGCACTTAGGTAGGTAAACAAGAGTGTTAGGTTGGTAGATCTGGTGGCAAATTCTTTATATGATTGATATAGTCTGTGTGTGGAGAAATGTTATAAGCATTAAAAATAGTGCAAGCATTAAAAGTGTTAAAAGTATTGGAGATGCACAGCGAAGGGATGTCAAGAAGTTCATGTACTTCGGCATTTTCATGGTCAGGGGAGTGTATTTTTCGATTATATGCCCCTCACGTAATCCACGACAATCCGATATTGAGCGTTTGACAATCCAGTTAGAGATCGTAGTCTGGTGTTCTTTAGTTCAATACAGGAGGCTGTTACGTTTCGAGAAACGCCATTGAATACCACCCGGAAGTGTGTGTGTGGCTAAGGGGAGTTAATGCATGCGGGGAGGTAACTCCGGGGTTTCTATACCTAGCTATTAAAATGTGTCACAATATAGACCCTAATTTCTATGGTGATGCGCGTCCTCCAAGAAAATTTTTAAGGCATAAAGTGTATTAACTATAGAGTAGTTTAATTAAGTTATGCAGAAGGTGATCATATTATTATGGTGGATTAACCCATCGTAAGGTGCCACAAATGGAAATTATAGATGATGAGCGAGGATTCTAAATTAATGATCTCTGTGGTTGTAGTCTACTCATAGGACCAGGCGCGGTGATTGCAGGATTGCTTCAGGACCCAATGATCTCTGGTAAGTATCTGGGTCATCGCTTGCTACATTGGATGTCGAAAGATAATCATCCCCAGGCCGGCCAGAGGTCAATCCGCAGTCCTCGCGACCCCTCTCTGACCGTCAGATCATCCATATATGTACAACCCGCACGGCAGTTGCAATGCATTCACTCACTGCGCTCATCAGCCTGGTCCTACTGCTCAACAGCGTTACTAGATTAAATCATTTTTCATCTGTCTAAGGAAGGTGTTTCCTCTGCACAACACTATCCAACCGATCAATTCATGCTCAAATTACCCTTAGACCGGTGTAGTGCCGTTCAAGTGGGTGGATGTTGTCACACCTGACGTAGAGGTATAAATGGGTATTCTCCCTGCGAAGGGTTCCAGAGGGATGTCGTTGTTTGTGTTATAATAGATCAGTTAGTGTTGGGTATGTAGTATAAGGTGTGTCTCTGGTGTTTGATGCTAGATGTGGTGTTAGGTTCCAGTCCGACATTGCTATATATTGGGCTTAAAGTTTTGGAAGGAATGTCTGAAGCGGTGCTGGCAAGTTGCAAACACCTCAGATTTTTTGTTAAGTAGGTTACGGTTGGAGAAGATAATATTGTGTGTCTCTAGTATACAGAGGTTACAAAATTTATTCGGTGGTTTGTACGAGGTCGCGCTGCCTATCACTTCCCATTTGAGTGTGTATGGTTTATTTTTAGTTTTTAGATAGTGTATGTAGCTAGAAAGTGAGGTGGAGTTTGCTAGGCTGTGCTTTTTGAACGAGTGGATGTGCGAATTATATCTGATTTTGAAGCAGTTAGAAGTGGAGCCTACATAGGTTTCTGAAGAGTTGTTAGTCGTGACGGTGCATGAGTATATGATATCCTTGGTTAGGCATTTTTTATCTAAAGGGCAGGTTCTATTAGCTCTACAGTTACAATTATCCTGTGCGTTAGTCCGCTGGTTATAATGCAGTGCGGAAGTCTGTGTGGTAGCTATAGGATTTTGGGCGTTCGGGTTGACAACCCTGGTGTTATTACTTATACTAGTGTTATTTCTATTGTTACTGCCGTTGCTATGGTTGCTTGCTACAGTGGTATTTAGAGGGTTTGCATCCCGTTGTGATTTTGTTTGTTGGAAGTAAGAACTAATTTTACTATTATTGCTGCTAGCTATGTGGTATGCTAAGTTAGGCGTCGTAGAATATGAGATTTTAATGGTGTTTTTGTTTAAGAGGTTGTGGTACTTGTGTCCTAGAGGGAAGTTTTTATCTAGTAGTGAGAAGAAAGCCCTAGGTATGTTGGTGGAGACATTTAGGTTGAAAGGAGGGTTGAAGAATGTATTATTTCTTCTTCTATTTTTGCTTTTAGTGTTTGGTGTGTTGCTTCTTCCTAAGGCCCCACAGTAGTTTCCATGGTAATGGTTACTTCCGATGGCACCCTCCGCTTTGGTGTACTTGTGGTTGCTATTCCTATTATTAGGTTTCCTCATGGACATGTTGTGCGAGGTGATGTCCCTCTAGGACACAAGTACCACAACCTCTTAAACAAAAACACCATTAAAATCTCATACTCTACGACGCCTAACTTAGCATACCACATAGCTAGCAGCAATAATAGTAAAATTAGTTCTTACTTCCAACAAACAAAATCACAACGGGATGCAAACCCTCTAAATACCACTGTAGCAAGCAACCATAGCAACGGCAGTAACAATAGAAATAACACTAGTATAAGTAATAACACCAGGGTTGTCAACCCGAACGCCCAAAATCCTATAGCTACCACACAGACTTCTGCACTGCATTATAACCAGCGGACTAACGCACAGGATAATTGTAACTGTAGAGCTAATAGAACCTGCCCTTTAGATAAAAAATGCCTAACCAAGGATATCATATACTCATGCACCGTCACGACTAACAACTCTTCAGAAACCTATGTAGGCTCCACTTCTAACTGCTTCAAAATCAGATATAATTCGCACATCCACTCGTTCAAAAAGCACAGCCTAGCAAACTCCACCTCACTTTCTAGCTACATACACTATCTAAAAACTAAAAATAAACCATACACACTCAAATGGGAAGTGATAGGCAGCGCGACCTCGTACAAACCACCGAATAAATTTTGTAACCTCTGTATACTAGAGACACACAATATTATCTTCTCCAACCGTAACCTACTTAACAAAAAATCTGAGATGTTTGCAACTTGCCAGCACCGCTTCAGACATTCCTTCCAAAACTTTAAGCCCAATATATAGCAATGTCGGACTGGAACCTAACACCACATCTAGCATCAAACACCAGAGACACACCTTATACTACATACCCAACACTAACTGATCTATTATAACACAAACAACGACATCCCTCTGGAACCCTTCGCAGGGAGAATACCCATTTATACCTCTACGTCAGGTGTGACAACATCCACCCACTTGAACGGCACTACACCGGTCTAAGGGTAATTTGAGCATGAATTGATCGGTTGGATAGTGTTGTGCAGAGGAAATACCTTCCTTAGACAGATGAAAAATGATTTAATCTAGTAACGCTGTTGAGCAGTAGGACCAGGCTGATGAGCGCAGTGAGTGAATGCATTGCAACTGCCGTGCGGGTTGTACATATATGGATGATCTGACGGTCAGAGAGGGGTCGCGAGGACTGCGGATTGACCTCTGGCCGGCCTGGGGATGATTATCTTTCGACATCCAATGTAGCAAGCGATGACCCAGATACTTACCAGAGATCATTGGGTCCTGAAGCAATCCTGTAATCACCGCGCCTGGTCCTATGAGTAGACTACAACCACAGAGATCATTAATTTAGAATCCTCGCTCATCATCTATAATTTCCATTTGTGGCACCTTACGATGGGTTAATCCACCATTATAATATGATCACCTTCTGCATAACTTAATTAAACTACTCTATAGTTAATACACTTTATGCCTTAAAAATTTTCTTGGAGGACGCGCATCACCATAGAAATTAGGGTCTATATTGTGACACATTTTAATAGATAGGTATAGAAACCCCGGAGTTACCTCCCCGCATGCATTAACTCCCCTTAGCCACACACACACTTCCGGGTGGTATTCAATGGCGTTTCTCGAAACGTAACAGCCTCCTGTATTGAACTAAAGAACACCAGACTACGATCTCTAACTGGATTGTCAAACGCTCAATATCGGATTGTCGTGGATTACGTGAGGGGCATATAATCGAAAAATACACTCCCCTGACCATGAAAATGCCGAAGTACATGAACTTCTTGACATCCCTTCGTTGTGCATCTCCAATACTTTTAACACTTTTAATGCTTGCACTATTTTTAATGCTTATAACATTTCTCCACACACAGACTATATCAATCATATAAAGAATTTGTCACCATATCTACCAACCTAACACTCTTGTTTACCTACCTAAGTGCCTCTACCAAACATATCTCTGCCACACTATATAAACAAGACGCACATGCGTGCCACACATATAACATTTGTACTATATAACCGCTTATCTTCATGTTGTATTTTAACCTGTATTTTTGATTTTTGATTGTACCTCTTAATATAAATGTAATCTCGAAGTGTGTACTGCCACTCTAAATTCTGTAATGAAAGTTGACCCACAATGTTTGAATATGTATCAATGTTTGAATATGTATCGGTATGTCTCTCGGCTGAAAAGGAGGTCATATAACTGTCCATGCATTAATAAATTGCTCCGAAGAATCCAAACCTCGGTTTGGAGGAAACAGCTGTAAGCACAATAATGTTTTGAACAGTTCTTTGATTCTTATATTTCATATAACTGCTCTGTAAATCATCTGATGTTTTTACATTGAGCTACGTAACTTACTGGTAATAAGGTAGTAATACATTACTGCCTACCACTATTTAGGGTGTGTGTAAAGTACTTATAACTGCATAAGGTTTTGTATTTACATAACCATAAATAGTATAACTAATACTATATATATATATATATATATATATATATATATATATATATATATGTATAACAAACTGTTTTTAGTCTAGCTTTCGAAACGGCCGGAGCTCAGCCTTCGGGGTCCTGACTCTTTTCTTATATATATATATATATATATATATATATATATATACAAGTTAATATAAATTAATAAATTTGATAAACACTAATACCAACATATAAGTGTTTGTATTGTATATATGTTGGTATTAGTGTTTATCAAATATATTAATTTATATTAACTTGTATTACACGGCTCAGAAATACTTCTTTCTTTGAGCTATTTCATTGTAAAGGACTGTTTGAGTTTAGAACTCGTTATTCATAGTATATATATATATATATATATATATATATATATATATATATATATATATATATATATATATATAGATATATATTTATATATATATATATATATGTGTGTGTGTATATATATATTTAACAAAGGAATTGTGGTAAGGAACCAAATAGACCATAACGCACCAGAGTACTCAATACTTAGGGTAGTAGAGTGGCAATAGGAAAAAGTATGACCCCGACGGCAGAGCTCAAGCTGTTTCGACGGCTATTTCTGGACTAGCCGTCGAAATGGCTTGACCTCTGCCGTCGGGGTCATACTTTATCCTATATGTATATATATATTTGTGTAAGCGCAAGGGATATTCAATTTGTTGGTATTTCAACAAATATAAATGTTTATAACTAATTCAGAGCACTCGACAATGTTTCTGGAGTATAATATCCAATGATATTAAATAAATGGAAACTATATTTATAAAACCATATGTATTCTATTATATATATTTCAAGGATACCAAAACTTTGGTACGCTCTCATCAGATAAAATACAAAGTTTGTTTTATAAATATTGACTTAACCAAGAAAAGATACTTAACGGTTCATGGTTTTCTTGGATATTGAAGGAAAAGAGAAGAACAGTCAGATATTTCAAATTATTAAGATGAGTATGCAAATGAGGTTGAGGTATAGGGCTGAAAAAACGTTATTTTTAGATGCTATGCAGAATTTAAATAATTAGGATATATGTATGTATAAGTAGGAAGAAAAAAAAAGAAAGAAGAGCTTGTATTTACGTTAATTTAAAAGGAATTAACAATTTGCGAGAATGGTGGAATATGATTCCAGAATTTAAAATTTATTTAGCTATACTATGAGTTATATTATTGTATATATAATCAATTAGATTATATGGAGAATTATGGTTGTAAGTAGATTTTATCTTATTACATTACAACAGGTTGTAAGTATATAAATATCTATATAGATTAATAATTGTGCAGGTATAAGTATTATAGAAATAGAAATAAGTTACAATTATTAGTTGTTTACATTTCTCATATGAGTTACGAAGTATGCTGATTCTGCATTTTACATTAAAAAATCGTAGTTCAAGTTGTAAGAGGAGAAAATTTGTAGATTCAAATATTTTGTTCCAACATGTTTTCAGAATATTGTTACTTTAGCGAAGTTTTATAGTTTATCATACATATTATATTATAATATAATATATGTATGTATGTATACATATATATATATATATATATATATATATATTTACATATATATATATGTATATATATTTATACATATATATAAACATATATATATACATATATCTCTCTCTATATATCTCTAAGGCGTGTAAAATTCCCGAGATCCATGGACGAGTTCTCTCCAGCGGTCTCTGTCCCTCATTATCTCTGCCATGTCCTGCGTCTCCAACAGACCAGTGTCTGTCTTAAGGGCATCAACATACGTTAACCTTGGGGTTCCTCCTCTAGTGTGTCCATGTAGGGGCTCCCAAAGGAGCACTGAGTGCAATGTCACCTCTGGATGTCGGTGAGCATGTCCAGCTAACCTCAGTCTCCTCTGTGTCGCTTTTGAGCTGTATTTGGGAGCAAAGATTGGGAATACGGAAGATGATGTGGTTGAGAGGAAGAGCAGGGCCTGGGCGGCGTGCCACAGCTTGAGATCGGTGTGGAAGTCGGACCTTCGTAGAGACCTGAAAATCCGCCTCTTCATTGCTGTAGTGGAGTCTGTGCTGCTGTATGGGTCTGAGACTTGGACACTGACCAAGAAACTCACTCAGATGGTGGATGGGTGCTACACGAGAATGTTGAGGATGGCTCTGAACATTAATCAGTATACACTGAGGATGAAAAACTCAGAGCTGTATGGGAGCATCTCTCTCTATATATATACATATATGTATATATATATATACATACACACACACACACACACACATATATATATATATATATATATATATATATATATATATATATATATATTTAAATAACAGATTAAAGTTTAAGCAAAAATCGGTGTTTTCACCCTTAACAGGATATTCTGGAACTTTATTTGCTCTAGGGTTCTTATATATTTGATATATATTGTCCTTGTCGAGCCCTCTTTGGATTTTAGTCTTCACATTTATTATTATTACTATATATATATATATATATTTGAGTGAAATTTTAGTAAGTAAGTTAATATTTATAATTTTCTTATTTTACGTCTTTCATATATATATATATATATATATATACAAAAGAGACAGCACCCGACGGCTGAGCTCCGGCCGTTTCGACAGCTGGATCCGCGCTCAGCTGCCGGGGTCCTGTCTCTTTTCCACTCTACTACCCTACGTATCGTATATATAGATGATTTTATATATGTGTGTCTCTCTGTATGTATATACCTGAAAATAGGGGAAATGGATGGTTGAATTACGTTTTATCCCTTAATATTGACAATTGTTTCAACGATCAATATTTACTTCTTGTCATTATACAATCCCATTGAATTATTTTGACGAAAAGACAAAAGTGTAAGAGAAAACAGAAAAGAATTTAAATTGTAAAATATAGTGTGTAGTTTACAAACTAAAATAGAATTTGAAGCAAGAAATGCCTTTATTGAACGGGACCATATGCATATTCAAAGTCAGCGTAAAGTGGCACAGCTGTAGGTCGTCAAACACTGTTTACTAAGGAAATGTATGCCGCTATGTCCCATGCTAGTCCTTCAGTTATCAACACTTTGGTGGACCGTTCTTTCAGATGATGTCCGCAAGAAGAATGGTATATTAACAATTTTACAGACGGCTCAATTAATGAACTGAAGCAGTTTTTATAGTTTTTATTGAGCAGCTTCAGACGGGCTGTGTTCTGATCAATTTAACTATTTCAAATATATTTTTGGAGAAATTCCCGCATCAGTTAAGTTTGGTAATATACAAGAATGAATTCTCAACACCACTTTATTTGTATAGACCACCAAAAATGAACTCACACCTCATTGTCCAAGCCAGTCACCACTAAACCCAATACTTAATTAAATTAGCCTTATTCCCTTCCCAGAAAATAATATAAATTGCTGGTCTTCGGAATCCTCCTCTAGTTTAAAAAAATATATATATATTGCCCCATAAAAGGATCGACTCGTGGAGTAAAACAGCATTTCTTCTACTACTATTAAAACAACTATTACTCATGATTTCTGATTTTGACACAAGGCGGACACTATTAATGGAGGGAAACGTCCATTACACCGACCTCAGTACGTTATTGGTACTTTATTTTATCGACCCCGTAAGGGTGAAAGGCAAAGCTCACCTCGGCGGGATGTGATCTCAGAACGTCGTGTGTATTTGTCACACAGCATAATACCCAACACTCTACAAATTAGGCCAAGGCAGTCTGGTTTTACTTTCTGCATTTCTTTATCATTTATAATTCTTTTTTTTTTTGTGTGTTTATTTGTAAATTTTATTTCATTCTTAATTCTGAATGGTCATCTAAATATGAACAACATTTATTTTACAGGGGTGTCAGGCAAACCACACGATTTGACAGGAAATATAATCAGTATTAACATTTCTTCGTGCTTCTTGGTTTTTACCCCCTCTCTATTTCTCTCACTCTCTTATTTCGTTCCCTCTACGTATAGAACACTGTTTTAAGTGCATGTCAGTTATCTTTTCCCTTGTTCAGAAATGTTTGCTTCCAATTTAGATATATTCAAGGGAATAAAGTTTTTTTGTGAGTCTTCTTTTTAATCTCAATTCTCTCTGTATTGAATATGTGAAATATATAATCGTAATGAGAATTCTTGATATATTGAACTATTATCGAAAATATCTTTACGTAAAAAAATCATAAATTTGTATGAATTTTTCATGCGGTTGGATCAATATTAAATAAACAGTATAATTTCAGGTAGCTGATAAGCAATGATACAGCAGCGGTTCTGATTCTGATTCACGGCTAAGTGGAAAATAATGTAAATCCGTCATGTGTAGCTCTAAATGCAGATTTGAAAAGGTATTATTCAATGTAACACGCCACTTGTATCACTGAAGTATTTTTTTGTGTTCTTCATCAGAGAATCTAATCATGCTAGGCTGATTTTCAACCACATGGAACCCACCATATGAGGCCTTAAACAAATACTGCAGACATTTCACAGCCACTCTAAGATTTATACCAAACTGCCTTCGAATGTCATTGATTTAGTATTTCCTGTAGCATCAACTGTTTACGCTGAAAGTTATAAATATTTGAAGGGCGTACACTATCTCCATATTGTATAATTACCAAATAGTTATATCCTAACTCATGCGAAAATTTATATATATGTATATATATGAAAAGAGTCAGGACCCCGACGGCTGAGCTCCATCCGTTTCGACAGCTAGTTCTGAACATGGTCCACGTGGTTCCTTACCACAGTTACTTCGTTATATATTCATATATATTACATCTTTCAAACTATAAAGATTAATATTGGAGAATCCATTTTACCACATTTTGGTGCACACACCACAAGATTAAAGCTTGAAATTTGTATTCAACAATATATTAAAATATAATGTACACATACTAAGTTTCCTATATAAAAAGGTTGACATTTTACAAATAAAATTTGTTGCGAGATGGTGTTTCACTGCATCGTATGCACCGTCAAATGAAATACAATACGTTTCTCTTCCAATAACTGGAACTTCTTGAAAATGCGTATTGCCCATTTTCGACATATAGATGTATAAACATGATGCATCTCCTAACCATGATTTGGAACTCGTCAAAATTCCTAGAGGGTTTACAATTATAATGTATTCTACTCATCCATTATATTCAGTGAGTTGATTTGGGTGTATTATTAGAAAATCACTTCTTTCAACGTTCTCTAATTTTTTATAACGCCTACATACAAAGATATTTTTAAAATATCTATAGCAAATACTTTAAATACATAGAATTTTCATAATTTCTTATTAGGAAATTATGATATCTATGTTCTTTAAAAACAATTCAGCATTATAATCTTGTTGTGGGATTATCCACATAATAAGATGAAGTCATATTAAACGAAAAAGAATTAATTTTACTGAGAAAATTTCATTAGTGCAAAACGATTTTCTGAAAACACTATCTATATATGTATTGTTAATATAATTAAAGCTATGAGAAATATTGCTCTTTATTGTTACTTATCATTAGTGATGTTTGTTTTGATACACACAATATTAAATATAACTGTATAACAACAAATAACTACTATTTAATTGACCTGTTCATATTCCTCTAATAAATGTTTGCTATTATGTATATAAATATACATAAATAAAGAAAAATGATAAAGTTTCGTTTACAATTATTCATTTTTGTTATTGTGTATTGACTTGGTACGCGCGTTTCGAAGAAATTTGGTTACGCCTTGATGCAATATAATATGACTGAAGACGATTAAGAATGGACCATCCAAATAGCGTAAGAGTGGAACTCAATTGTTTGGTTAGAATCAATCATGGAGTTTTACGTTTGACTCCGATATGTGGTTTGTTGTTAAGTGCAAATTTAATTGCCTCTTACTAAAAGAAAAAAATCATGTGTGTGTGGTACCAATAAGCTATTTTAAGTATTATTATTTTAAATCATATTAATGTATACTTCCTCTTATTTAAACCAGACGTATTTCTTACTGTTATATGCACTTATGCTAGTTTTATTATGCCTCTGATGATCTGGTACTTTAGGAATAAACTATCTGCCATTCCCTATTGAATTTTGTTAGTCGAATAAACAGATTTAATGCACACATTCTTAGAATTTAATATTTATATATATGTTCTGTGTAATTATAAAATTACTATGGTTGGGATTTACCCACTGGAGTAAACATTTACCTGTTTATTACACCTCCTGTTGAGGACTGTATAATCACATTGGGCGTTAAGTATTCCTGGGCATATAATGATATATATATATATATATATATATATATATATATATATATATATATATATATATATATAAACGGAAAAAATGAAACGAAATTTCATATTTCTCTCTTAGTACGTGAGAAATGAAATTTCGTTTCATTTTTTCCGTTTATCGTTTTCGGTGCGCCCGGCCGATTAACTCACTCGATATGCAAATGAGGCTGCTCAGCCGTTAATATGCATAAGGAAAGTATATACTTTCAGACGTTCAATCATCTGGCAGCAAGGTATACGGTGCTGACGATAGCTAATAAGCTTGCAACTAGTACATCGTTCCTTTGTCAGTGTTGAACAAAAGAGCAACGATGGTTGCTAAACACTGTACGGCTTAATTCGGGATGTTTGCTTACGACCACACCAAGCATTATAATAAATGTTTGGTAAATCCATACGTACATATATATATGTGTGCATGTATGTATATATATACACATACTACTGTACGTATGTATACATATATGTACGTATATATACTTATATATATATATATATATATATATATATATATATATATATATATATATATATATAATTATATAGCCACGAATAAGGCTCAGTGGGATTATACATACATATATATATATATATGTATATATATATATATACAGGGATTGTAGTCGTGTCCTGTTATTTGTTACCTCAATACCATAATATGTTTGTTAAAACTCCTTCGCTTATAAATCGTAACGTGGTAATGCCTATGAAATAATCTCTAGAGTGTAACTATCATTCAACATATCCATGAAATATATTTAGATTAAATCTGGACATTATGCCAAAAAATATTTTTAATAACCTCCAGATATCAAAAAGAAATTCATCTAATATAATCTTACACTCTTTTAGTAGGTCCCTGTTATTCAATCTATACCATTAAGATGTGCTGGCCGGGCTTAAAGCAGTTGTGAACTGCTTTAAAATGCGACGTTTTCACTGTTTCATAATCAGGCTGCAGGAAGAAAAAATTATTTCACAATTTGAATTAAGGTGAAATAAATTGGGATAACAAAATAATGTAAATGTAAAACCATTTGATTCACTCAACCTACTGTATTATATGAACTGTACAAAAAGAAAATTAAGGATCATGTAAAACTTCTTAAAATATATTTTCCTCTCACCAAACAAGACCATACTTTCAAAAACGACATTGTCAAATGTATCTATGTCTATTGTTTCCATATCAGTAAGTTAGGAGATAGAAATAATAGAAATAATTCAGTACAAATCACCATTTGTCTCACACGCATTATAGTATATCAATTTAAAATATATAGGAATGACAAGGAATCGGTGTGTTTTCAACTTAACCATGGTGTATAAAAACGCTGAGAAAATAGATCAATTTAAAATATTACTCAATATAACTCGACATTTTTAATTCATAATTACTTCGATATTTGAAGAAAATGCATATTAATCATTGCAAGAATAGATTAAAGGAACGACTTTGGTCTCTTGTGAAAAGAAAAGCAAGCTCTTGACATTTGACAACCCATAACGAGTGTATATGTATAACATAACAGGCTGATATCCAATAAAATGGGATACGAAGTTTCCATTGCATTTCATAGAATTAATGTGAAAAAAGACTTTTTAATGGATACTTTAAACTACTTGAATCTGATATGGATGCTAAACGCCCCTTAAGCCACAGAATGTGCAGATAAGGGAACCAGAATTAATTTATATTTCACAGCCATATCTAATACAAATATCGTTACCATGCTAACAAGGTTCAAGGAGAAAATTGTAACGCGTTAGATTTGAACAAATATAGGAATAAATGAATAGTTTTATACCTCACAATTTTCATTGTACACACATAGTATATATATATATATATATATATATATATATATATATGTGTGTGTGTGTGAGAGAGTTGTAAGTGCCTCGCCCAGTCTACATATAGATATGTACATATATGATATAGATAAGATTAACTTAAATGTGTGTTCATTGTATATCGCGCGTTACATATTTCATATATGTAACAGTTGATGTAAAATAAAAAGAAAACTTGGAAATAATTTTCGTTTCACAATACTTCAAGTATATAAATTCTGCTAACTCACCGTGTCCTCACATAGGTGCCAATCCAATGACCTCCCAAACATTACTGAAATTACTGAATAATACAGTGAGACGCCGAAAAGAACAAACTTACAGACACATATATATATTATAAAGACACATGTATATATTATGTAAAGTAGCTTATATATATATAGTTATTTATAATAATTATTATGAATAATTACCTATGGTTGCAATGCGCAATCTACCATACGTTAAATAGACGCAATATTTGCTATCTTTATTCGTAAGATGCATGCATATGTTGAGGTGTAGGCTGTCGCTATATGAATATATGATGTGTATTTGTGTATTATTTACATTGATTAGTTATTTAATCATGTGTGGGTACAATGTGATGTATGTTTAGGTCTATCCCAGATGTATTGAAATAATCCGGGTGTAAGAAAATGGTGTTTGGTGTGCCAGGGCCTGCATGCTTCCATACTGAGGGGAGATTTAATCTTATGTGTTGGTATCCTCTAAATCAGGAGCGTGCAAAAGGCGGTGCCCGGGCCACAATACAGCCCACCAGACCAGTCAGAGTGGCCCACGATGACCGTTTTTAATTTTTACCTTGTAGGCTTATTTAGAATTCTTTTTCGTAACCGTAATACAATTTTCTGTTAGTCGACTTATACCAAATACCATGTCATACATTAATAAAACTAAATTATGTTTTAGTCATCCTTATTGTTTGAAAATGTATTCACAATGTATTTATGACTCGATTCACTGGTTTTCATTAGATTACATATTTTTGACAGCACTGGTTCTAATAACTGTCCAATGTTCAAACGTGGCCCGCCAATGGAATATGTTGCTCTAAATCGTTAATATTTTGTTTTAAAGGTTTATCAGATGATATTTGAACCTCTAATATCCTACATTTATCACCTAGTCTAAGTGAACAGGTAGCTCTCTGCTACTTTAATATAAAGGCACGACTCAACTAGGATATTTCATTTAATCTTTTATCCCTTTACTCTTCAGTTACCGTTCAATTTGTCACTGACATGGCTGTACACATTACCTTGTACTTGAGAGACGCGATATGTTAGTAGTGACTTGTTTAAACCGGTTTTCTTTTCATATTTACATATATATCTCTGCTCACTACAGGCAGTTGTAAGTGGTGTGATGGTAGCTTCGTACACCATCGATCGGTCATTATATTTTTCTGCATTAAATCCTGCATGAAAATACGAAAGTATATATGCATGAGTGTGTGTTTTTATGCGCGTCGTGATCCATATATTAATGTAGAGGCTTTTAAAAAATATTATTATTGTAACAATGGGTAGAAACAATTGTTGATTGATAGCTTTGTTGAAATGGAATATTTCCTCTCACACAATAGATATGAATTCCAAATACAACAGTGGAAAGATATCTTTGTATTTACATACTTTTGAACATTGGCTATATATGAAATTAAATGCATCAGATGGTAATATAATTGCTTGGACAATCGAATTATATGTCATAAAGGCAACACCTGTGGGGTTTAGAAATGGTGGCATATGACCTTTTCTCTGTGTTGACTAAGCGTGACACAAATCTATTTATTGTAGTTTGCAATTGGTTAGGAATATTGATAAAAAATTGTTTCGATGCACTCTCCACACACATACATTCATTCTTTTATGTATTTTATATATATAAAATATATATATATATATATATATATACATAACCAGAATTTTGTGAGGGAGAATCAAAACACACTTATCAACATTGTTTATTCTTCACACAATATTTCATATACAATGATATTCTAACGGTGCAAGTTTGTGATATTATATTACTATTTTTGATAATAATAATAATAATAATAATAATAATAATAATAATAATAAACAGAACCGCATGTTCGACAACAACCAGAAGATGCTGTTTGGACAGCTTGAGGGGAAAGAAAGAGGCACCGACTTGATCCCTGGGGCGGAACAAGCTAAAACATTCTGGAGAGGAATATGGGAGCAGGATGTTAGACACAATGCCCAGGCAGGGTGGATTGAGACAGTACAGAGGGAGATCGGTGAGCAGGCACAGCAACAGACTGATTTGAGTATCACAGTTGAAACTCTTAAGGGGCAAGCCAAAAAACTAACCAACTGGAAATCACCAGGCCCAGATGGTGTGCAGGGGTATTGGATTAAACATTTAACATCCCTCCACCCGAAGCTGACGGCCATGTTCAATGACTGCTTGGTGTCGGGTGAGGTGCCAGAGTGGTTGACAAAAGGTACCACAGTTCTGATAACGAAAGACCGAATCAAGGGTAATGATGTTACCAACTATAGACCTATCACATGTCTGCCCGTAATGTGGAAACTGTTGACGAGCATTGTGTCTGAGGAAATCTACCATCACCTCCACACAAACAACTTGTTGCCGGACGAACAGAAAGGATGCCGAAAGAAGTCACGTGGTACAAAGGACCAGTTGCTTATTGATAAGATGGTAATGGGGAATTGCAGGAGGAGACACACTGATCTTGCCATGGGATTGATAGACTACAGAAAGGCATTTGACATGGTGCCTCATTCCTGGATCACCAAAAGCCTGGAGATCTTCAGGGTGGCAGATAACATCAGACAGTTGCTGGGCAGGAGTATGGGGTCCTGGGAGACAGAGTTGACATCAACTGGAGTATCCTTGGGAAGCGTGAAGATGAAGAGAGGTATCTTCCAGGGAGATAGCCTGTCCCCTCTGTTGTTTGTCCTTGCCCTGATGCCCTTGACCATTATGCTGCGAAAAGTGAGAGCAGGATACAAGTTGGGAAGGGGAGAGCTTACCATCAATCACCTCCTCTTCATGGACGATCTTAAGCTCTTCGGGAAAAGTGAGAAGGAGTTGGATGTGCTTGTTGACACTGTCCGTATTTTCAGCAGTGATATATGTATGCAGTTTGGTATTGGTAAATGTGGAGTCATTGTGATGAGGAGGGGTAGGTTGAGCAGGAGTAACGGGATCCAGATACCAACAGGTGAGATGATAAAGGAAATTGACTCTGAGGAAGGATACAAGTATTTGGGCGTTCTGGAGGCTGATGGCATAAAGAACAAAAAAATGAAGGAATTGTTAAGAACTGAATACATTCGGAGAGTAAGGAGCGTATTGAAGTCACATCTGAACAGCAGAAATGCCATAAGCGCAGTAAATTCCCGAGCTGTGTCTATTATTAGGTACAGTGCGGGAATTCTGAGATGGAATGTTGCTGAACAAAAAGAAATGGATAGGAAGACTAGGAAGCTATTGACTATCTACAACATGTTCCACAAGAGGAGTGATGTCGATAGACTCTACCTAAGGAGATCTGAGGGTGGAAGAGGTCTTATCAGCATAGAGGACTGTGTTCAGATGGAGAAAAACAACCTATACAAATACGTGACCTATAGTAAGGAGCCAATGCTCAGAGCTGTACTGAAGGAGGGGACAGTAGGCCAGGGGATACCCAAGAAGGAAATAACATCAAGGAGGAAGAGCAGCCTTAAGGGAAAATCCCTTCATAGTACCTTCTTTGAGAAAACTGAATTTAGAGATCCACAGACATGGAACTGGTTGAGAAGAGGAGACCTCAAAAAGGCTACAGAAGGAATGCTAATGGCTGCGCAGGAGCAGGCCCTCAAAACGAAGTGGTTGAAGCACCATATCTACAAGGAGGAGGCTAGCCCACTGTGCAGGATCTGTGGAGAGAGAGAGGAGACTGTGGCTCACATTGTGTCCGAGTGTAAACACCTAGCCCAGACCCACTATAAGGGCTGGAGACACGATGTGATGGGCAGGGTGATCCACTGGCACCTGTGCAAAGTAAACAATCTACCACATTCTGAGAAATGGTATGAGCATAGGCCAGAGGCGGTGATGGAGAACAGTCAGGTGAAGGTGCTGTGGGATTTTAGGATACAGACGGACAAAAAACTGGAACACAATAGACCTGACCTGGTGGTTGTGGACAAAGAAAAAAGATCGTGCCTGATTGTGGATGTGGCCTGCCCGTTCGACACCAGAGTGCAAGAGAAGGAGAGGGAGAAAATTAACCGATACCAGGACCTAAAGTGGGAGGTGAAAAGGATTTGGAACTGCCATGAAGTCAAAGTGATCCCGATTGTCATAGGCGCACTGGGGACTATCTCCAAAGGTTTCCAGGGATGGTTAAAGAAAATCGGCCCCTTCACGCTTTTTGGAACGCTTCAAAAGGCATGCTTGCTTGGAACGGCAAGAACCCTCCGATACGTCCTGAATATCTGAGGCTGCAGGTAGTGGCTTGATATTCAATCCAACGGACTTTCCAGTTAACCAACATCAATGACTGAGATTCAAGGAATAACAATAATAATAACAATAATAATAATAATAATAATAATAATAAAAATAAGGGAAGAAGACGCACGAGGTGGCGGAGGTCATGAAATCGCTCCCGTAAGTTTTGAATTTTTAACATATTTAAATCATTTGTGAAATAACAACTCTTAGTACAAATGCTACGTAAAGCACCCGGCTTGAGCCCCAAAAAATTCGGACCCAAAATATATTGTTATAAGGCTCAAATATGCAAATATTCAACTTTGTATTGTACACTGTATATCCAAAAAAGAAAATGGCTATAAATGGAAGAAGAAACCCCTCCCCTCCTCTCCTCTGTCTACACTATATAGAACAGCCAAACTCACCAACACCAGAAACTAGATACACCACCCACCACATCACCTGTGTACACTAAACACAACAGCCAGATAACGGCATTTTCACCACCACCGCTCACTACGGCCATCATTACCACCATTATCCCATCACCGCCGCCACCACCCCTTCACTCCTTCACTGCTACCACCGCTACAGCACTATCACTACAGTAATACGGTCACATCACCGCCACCACTGCCTCGGTATCGACATCACCACCACCACTGTCTCAGTATCGCTTCTGCCGCCAGTCACCCACTTCTCCTAGATGGCTGCTGCCACCACATTATAGAATCCCTACTGCTAAAAAAGAGGAAGGCATCAAAATATATAGATAGACTCAAAAGAAAAAAGGAAAAACAAACAACTAAACCAAAGCAGCACAGCAACAACAGCAAAAAACGAGAAAAACAAGCAGAGAAAAACAAAAAAAAAACAAAAAAATAAAAAAAAACCGTAAAGAAAATAAGAATGAAGAGAGAAGCAGGCGGACGGACAGAGAAGAGGGGGGAAAAACTAAAACTTAAAAAACAAAAACTAAGTCAGACATTCGAACACTACATTACAATGAAACTTATGCTTATTCATTTTTGGGGCCCTTTCTGCCTGTGTGTTTGTTTGTTTATGTGTGTTCGTATACAGCGTGGTGATAATGCCACACAAGGGCCAAGTGGAACAGATGGCTATGTAACCATACATTCGCCAATCCTCGATAAGAGTGTTTAAATATCGAACATAAACAGTTCGAATAACGGTGAAATGGAGACTAGAACGTCATGTGACAGACTCTCACCCAACAGGTGCCCCCTGGCTCAGCAGCAGGAACCTGACTGTCAACCAAATACTGCTGATGTTGGAGGAAGGAGAAGAAGGAAAGGGGCCAGAACCAACTGGACGAAAGAATTGAATAGAACTGTTATGCAATGTTACCTGAAAAGTAACCCCAAGGAGAGGGGCTACAGGAGACGGATGCATAACATCTGGAACGAGATTGGTTTATTTAAATTAGATGAACAAAAATTGGCCGGGCAGGCTCGGGTAATAAGAACTAATGGGTGGATAAGCGAGCTGGAACTGGAGGAACTGAGCAGAGAGAATGGCTTGGAGATGGCGGGTGTAGTATGCCAGACAAGCGAGCCAGTGGGAAATGAAGGTAAAGAGGTCCTGAGAACGGAGGAACCACCCGAAGCAGACAATGATCTGAATACTGAGATAAATAATACCTGGAACAGAGATACGGCCACTGAGGAGATGAATGCTGACGGGCTAGGACAAGATTCGGTTGACATCCTAAATTTAGTGGTGGATGAATTGAACGATGATAGTGGGAGACCTATGAACCTAAGATTTGTAGACAGGAAAAAGTTAAAAGAAACAACAGCTAAGGTAAACAAAGTCATCCCATACCTTGAGGCGAGGAGCCTTCACCAGTGCAACAATATCCTCAAAGCAACAGCAAATACGGTGAGGAAACTACTTGGTATAAAAGCGAGAGGAAACAACAGACAAGAAAGAGCAGAGCCGTGGTGGAAGAAGCGACTGAGTGGGCAAATCGGGGAAATGAGAAATGACATAGGAAAGCTTGAGTCACTACTGAATGGGACACTAAAAAACATAGGCACTAAAAATAGACTGGAAATAAAATACAAAACTAGGAGGAAAAAGCTAAATATTATCATAGAGGAACTGAAGCAACGCATTGTAGCAAAGAGTGCAAAAATCAGGCGATACGAGAACAGAGTCAGTCAGTATAAACAGAACCGCATGTTCGACAACAACCAGAAGATGCTGTTTGGACAGCTTGAGGGGAAAGAAAGAGGCAACGACTTGATCCCTGGGGCGGAGCAAACATTCTGGAGAGGAATATGGGAGCAGGATGTTAGACATAATGTCCAGGCAGGGTGGATTGAGACAGTACATAGGGAGATCGGTGAGCAGGCACAGCAACAAACTGATTTGAGTATCACAGTTGAAACTCTTAAGGGGCAGGCCAAAAAACTAACCAACTGGAGATCACCAGGCCCAGATGGTGTGCAGGGGTATTGGATTAAACATTTAACATCCCTCCACCCGAAGCTGACGGCCATGTTCAATGACTGCTTGGTGTCGGGTGAGGTGCCAGAGTGGTTGACAAAAGGTACCACAGTTCTGATAATGAAAGACCGAATCAAGGGTAATGATGTTACCAACTATAGACCTATCACATGTCTGTCCGTAATGTGGAAACTGTTGACGAGCATTGTGTCTGAGGAAATCTACCATCACCTCCACACAAACAACTTGTTACCGGACGAACAGAAAGCATGCCGAAAGAAGTCACGTGGTACAAAGGACCAGTTACTTATTGATAAGATGGTAATGGGGAATTGCAGCAGGAGACACACTGATCTTGCCATGGGATGGATAGACTACAGAAAGGCATTTGACATGGTGCCTCATTCTTGGATCACCAAAAGCCTGGAGATCTTCAGGGTGGCAGATAACATCAGACAGTTGCTAGGCAGGAGTATGGGGTCCTGGGAGACAGAGTTGACATCAACTGGAGTATCCTTGGGAAGCGTGAAGATGAAGAGAGGTATCTTCCAGGGAGATAGCCTGTCCCCTCTGTTGTTTGTCCTTGCCCTGATGCCCTTGACCATTATGCTGCGAAAAGTGAGAGCAGGATACAAGTTGGGAAGGGGAGAGCTTACCATCAATCACCTCCTCTTCATGGACGATCTTAAGCTCTTCGGGAAAAGTGAGAAGGAGTTGGATGTGCTTGTTGACACTGTCCGTATTTTCTGCAGTGATATATGTATGCAGTTTGGTATTGGTAAATGTGGAGTCATTGTGATGAGGAGGGGTAGGTTGAGCAGAAGTAACGGGATCCAGATACCAACAGGTGAGATGATAAAGGAAATTGACTCTGAGGAAGGATACAAGTATTTGGGCGTTCTGGAGGCTGATGGCATAAAGAACAAAAAAATGAAGGAATTGTTAAGAACTGAATACATTCGGAGAGTAAGGAGCGTATTGAAGTCACATCTGAACAGCAGAAATGCCATAAGCGCAGTAAATTCCCGAGCTGTGTCTATTATTAGGTACAGTGCGGGAATTCTGAGATGGAATGTTGCTGAACAAAAAGAAATGGATAGGAAGACTAGGAAGCTATTGACTATCTACAACATGTTCCACAAGAGGAGTGATGTCGATAGACTCTACCTAAGGAGATCTGAGGGTGGAAGAGGTCTTATCAGCATAGAGGACTGTGTTCAGATGGAGAAAAACAACCTGTACAAATACGTGACCTATAGTAAGGAGCCAATGCTCAGAACTGTACTGAAGAAGGGGACAGTAGGCCAGGGGATGTCCAAGGATGAAATAACATCAAGGAGGAAGAGCAGCCTTAAGGGAAAATCCCTTCATAGTACCTTCTTTGAGAAAACTGAATTTAGAGATCCACAGACATGGAACTGGTTGAGAAGAGGAGACCTCAAAAAGGCTACAGAAGGAATGCTAATGGCTGCGCAGGAGCAGGCCCTCAAAACGAAGTGGTTGAAGCACCATATTTACAAGGAGGAGGCTAGCCCACTGTGCAGGATCTGTGGAGAGAGAGAGGAGACTGTGGTTCACATTGTGTCCGAGTGTAAACACCTAGCCCAGACCCACTATAAGGGCTGGAGACACGATGTGATGGGCAGGGTGATCCACTGGCACCTGTGCAAAGTAAACAATTTACCACATTCTGGGAAATGGTATGAGCATAGGCCAGAGGCGGTGATGGAGAACAATCAGGTGAAGGTGCTGTGGGATTTTAGGACAAAGAAAAATGGTTGTGGACAAAGAAAAAAGATCGTGTCTGATTGTGGATGTGGCCTGCCCTTTCGACACCAGAGTGCAAGAGAAGGAGAGGCAGAAAATTAACCGATACCACGACCTAAAGCGGGAGGTGAAAAGGATTTGGAACTGCCATGAAGTCAAAGTGATCCCGATTGTCATAGGCGCACTGGGGACTTCTCCAAAAGTGTCCAGGGATGGTTAAAGAAAATCGGCCCCTTCACGCTTTTTGGAACGCTTCAAAAGGCATGCTTGCTGGGAACAGCAAGAACCCTCCGATACGTCCTGAATATCTGAGGCTGCAGGTAGTGGCTTGATATTCATTCCAACGGACTTTCCAGTTAACCAACATCAATGACTGAGATTCAAGGAATAACAACAATAATAATAATAATAGGGTTTAGATCGATATCAGTGATTTCGATCTCGTTCTTTACAATTAGCTCAACAAATTCATTTGGGGCACATGCATAGGATTATTTGTAATACAACATTCCCAGCCAGAAGCCTAAGCTATGAAAACTGTAATTATAGTATCGGCAGACTAACATATGAAAACATGTTCATCATTTCAAACATCCAGTATCCTCCTAGTTTAGCACATAAAAATCCGCTGGAGTACAATCATTTATTTCTATATATATATACTTCGTTTTTGTATTATTTTTGCAAGATATTTGGTGTGTGAAATAAATATTGTTATATTTTGGGAGAGTCATTCTATTTATTAACATATTCGCCCCAGTTGAATTCCATTTTGTCTATTATTCATAAGGTAGCTAATCCATTTCTTGTTTCTTGTTTAATTTTCGTATTCAACTTGAATTGTCAAAGTTTGGTCATCAAACAACTTGGTCCCCTCTCGATAACACTTTTTTTTATTTCCTTTCGCCTGACATTTTTTAAAATTACGATGGTGTACTTATAATTGTTTCTGTACTTATAATGAGATGTGATCAAAGATGAGATTCAGAGGAGTGTAAATAGCTGTTGAGAAAACATTTATTTTCATATTTCGAAACCTTGCAATATATTTAAATATGACCTCCTTTTCTTACGTATATTTTGCACTTATATATTTGGTTATTTTCAGTAAAGCCAGATAACGTGATAACAAATAACCATACCAATGACAAGCGTTATTACATTGCCACTTACTTGAGGAGAGAAAATAAATTAGAATGCCTATCGAAGTGAGAACCTTACGTAACGATTAACGATCATAAGGATGACTTCACGACAAACCTGAAATGCAGACGCATTAACCCCGCCAAGAGATAACTAGACCTAGTCCGTAAAAACCATTCAATTTAGTATGTATAACTAAAACAAATACATGTTTTATTACCCAGAATATATCCTTCTATATCAATCAATTTCTATTGTTGACCAGAAATCCATTAACTAGCGTTCATATACCGTTGCTATATAAGATTTCCTCATGACGTAAAAGTACACACAATGTGTCATTTTATGTGTGTTAGATCCCATTGCCTGAGCTCTTGATAGATGTCAAATATGATAGCCGAGAATTTAACACGCCATGTGAATTACAATGTTTGGGAATTTTTTTTATTTTATTCGGATTTCCATCGGATGGATTTCATCTGGAATTCAATGAGATTTCATATAATCTGGCAAGTCGAATTTCTTTATGGATACATGTTTCTACAGAAGGATCACACACTTTCACTTCATTGTCATGAACAGATCAATATATTGTATACATAAAATTTGGTTTTCCCTAGACATAAATTTGTGGTGAATTTTTTGTTAAATGGATAACGCATGTATTACAATTTTATAACTTGTTGAATCCAATCAGATCAAACGAAGTTTTCATTAAGAAAATATGTGTGAATTAGATAATGTGAGTACAGCTTATTGGTGCTAATAGTATGGATCTAACGAGATGATTTTATTTATTCTACAAGTTAGCATGCCGCAGATGATTGGTTCCTCAAGAATGTTCTTGAAATAAAAAAATAAAACATCAGATTGGGGAAAATAAATACATATTTGTATGTAATGCATGTTATTAGGGATTGATATTCGGTTAGCTGCATTCAGTTTCATATATACATTTATGTATTTTTGCATACAAGAATACATAAATAATTGTTTCTACTTTTGGCACAAGGCTAGCAAATACCCAGTGCATTACTGGTACTTTATTTTATCGACAAGAATACATAAATAATGTGTACACATCAACACACATACACACACACACACGCACGCACACACATACACACAGGCATACGTACACACACGCACAGCCAGACATACATACATACAGACAGACAGAGAGACATACATACATACATACACACACACACACACACACACATATATATATAGTTGAACAAATAAAACAAAATAAACGCAGGGATGCAAAAATACAATGTCTCTTTAGGTTCAATTAGAGGATGTGGATGAGCCTTCTACGTTCTCGACGTACATATAATTGCATACAGGATAACATTCAAATCACAGGCTTCGAATTAGTAAAAGAAAATAAATTAACAGCGATGTTTATGTCAATAGCTGACACGTTAGAAATACACTGTTACAGCCTTTGCCTGGTTGTAAACTTACGGTGGTAATGGGACTGAAGTTGAAAGGACATAAGCCATAACACATATGAATTAAAATGTCGATAATGAAACTAGAATCAATAATAAGCGGATTCAGCATTTAATATAATATAATGTCGTCTTTTTAATGACAACAATAATATTAATTAATGTATAGTTAATATATATATATATTGTTATACTTTGTGAGGGTCATGTTGCCAATAAGAAACACACGCACCAGTCGTTTCACTTCAATTTATTATAAATTAAATTATAAATTTAAAAATATATAGATTTCCGGTTGGTTGGTAGGTTTCACAACCGGATGGTTGTTCATATATTGTCAAAGTTCTTTCGTCACACATTCTGTGACCTCATCAGTTACTGGGGATTCTTTTCTTTGGTTTGTACCTCTCCGTTGTTCTGTCCTACACCATCTTGTTTTTGTGTGTGTTGTGTGCTTAGTTTGCGCATGTGTTACATCCGTGTGTCTGTGTGTGTTTTTATTTGTTTATTTATTTGTTTATTTACATGTTACTAGTTAGTTGTTTGTTCTATGTGTCTGTATGTACGTACATATTTATAGACACATTTACACACACAGACGTGGGTGTGTGTACTAGTATTGCTACCGTTTATTATATTCATGATACATTTTAGTCGATAGCAGGCAAGACATATTTGTGTAGCGTATTTGCATATACTGAAACCATGTTAATAATCGTCCTATGATGGTGTGCTATTATTTAACACGCAGTGCATATCTTTACTCAGCTGTTATTAGACAAATATTACCAGTAGAGAAACTTAAAAACATTGACTTTTGTGGATTCGGACTAAAATCAATAAGCATTATTTATCACTTGAATTATTTCTTATGTGTATTAGGTAACTATATGTCTGTTTCTAACCTGTAGTAAGTAGATGATATATTAGCGATTGAGGCACATGTCAACAGCATTAACGACATCGAATTGATTTTACGAAATTTATATACGAGTAAATATTATATTCATAATTGATACAACCTCAAAATAGCCTATTTGATATTAGTCAAGACTTACAGCATTTCTGTTCAGTTTTATAATATAACTAGTAGAATTATCAATATCCGAACTTGCGCACGTGTTTTCGAATGTATCCCACAATGTATAAAATCGCAGGAAAACGACAAATTACATTTTTAGCATGGTATACTTCGTATTGCGGTTTATTAAATATCCTATCCAGGAGTTTATCCTCCACAAACTGGTGACGCCAGCTTAATTATGAAAATATGAGATACGAGTCAAC
>OZ024745.1:62791642-62804142 GCA_964016885.1 Eledone cirrhosa
AAGGATTCGCTGCAGGCCTTGCTATTAGGGTATTCATTCAAGTGTGACGATCCTATTTTATTTGGAATATTCTAGATAAACTAGATAATTGAATTTCTATGCTATTAAAATAATATAAAAATACACAGCCTCACGTTACTTTTCGTTTCTCGTTTCGCAATATATACTTTCAATAACTGTAAAACAATACTTTATTAATTCTGTTATGACACATTAAGTGAAATAGAGGAAAGTAAATGTATGCATTTCATTCCGAAATACATAGGATGTCCAAGAAGGGTTACACTGCTTTTGTAAGCATTAGAATAAAATCTATCAGCAAGATGTATGGAAATGTATAGCATATTCTACATTTATTGCAACAAGTATTGTCAATAATTACGAACATGAAATGCCAGTTTCATAAAGTGTATCATAAAATCAATATAACATCATTCTTCATTTAAGTTCAGGACATATTTAAGTTAAGTTTTCTATATTTCTATAACATAATATATGTTTATATTCTCTTCTTTAAACACTTTCGTTATGTTTCTATGTAAATTATACATACATGGTTAAACAGGCAATATTAACACATGTATTTACAATTAGACGGGTTTTACCGCACATAGGGCTAAACGTTTAAGTTACTGACATTTTACGTGTCAGTTTTATAAGTAGTGATTCTGTTGAATGAGCACTTTACTATAGTTTACAAAATAATTGTTTCTACTTTTGCCACAAGGCCAGCCATTACCCCAGTGCATTACTGGTACTTTATTTTATCGACCCCGTAAGGATGAAAGGCAAAGTTAACCACGGCGGGATTTGAACTCAGCATGGCAAGGGCCGTAACTCAATGCGTCAAAGCATGGCGTCCGACCCTCTACCGATACTGCCAATCCACAGCCCTTATAGTTCGTAAAATAATCATAGTAAATTGCTGTAGATATATTATTTCTATCTAATGTGTAGCGTATCTATGAACATAATCGTATCTTTATCAATAATATATTTGACGTGGTGTATAAAATAATACACTCTTTCACGAGCTAGATGTTTTAGAATCTTCTAAGAAGTAATATATGTATATGGTAATAGTTTTTCAGATAACAAATTATACTCATATTTGGCAGATATTGTGTTTGAGGCTTCCGTGTTAAATGAACATTTCAATGAATGTGAGAAAATAATATAAGTTGCATAATTGAGATAGAAAGTAACATGATATTTCAATATATATATTTTTATGATGTCTGTAATTACTCTACCCCCCCCCCCCCCCACACTCTCTCTCATTCTCATATATTTAAATATGTATATATATATATACATACATATGTGTATGTGCGTATGTAGGTGGGCTAATTTGTTGGCAAACTCTTTTCGGGCAGTAGATCAGAAATTGCACGATAGCGAATGTGAGACCTTTAGTCATGTTCCATATTTCGTTATTTCTGAGACGCCTTTCTGCAGCTTATTTTTTGACTGAGCTACTGTTGTAGGTCAAGTGATAAGTGAGATTGGGGGCCTGGCATCAGGGATGTTACCAGGCGTTCACTGCCATCTGTCAGTCGGGCAATGAACTGAGTGGAAATCTACTTTAGAGTTCTATAGAGGACTAATGGTGGACGTGAACCGACAATTCCGCGCAGGACAACTCAGCGCCGACAATTCAGCGCATGACAATTTAGCGCAACAACAATTTAGCGCAACGACAATTCAGCGCATGACAATTTAGCGCAAGGACAATTCAGCGCAAGGACAATGCAAAACGATATATAATGTGTGTGTGTATATATATATATATACACACACACACATCGCTATCTCAACACACTAATACCACCAACCGCTTTCAACACTCCCCCATTCCTACACATATTTCTGTTAAGAAAAAACTTTGATTAAGAATTTCATCTCAAGCTCTCTTTAAAAATCTCAAAAATCAAAAGGTTTACAATTTGAAATATTTAAAGAGACCTTGAGATGGAATTCTTAATCAATGTTTTTTCTTAAGAGAAATATGTGTAGGAATGGGGGAGTGTTGAAAGCGGTTGGTGGTAGTAGTGAGTTGAGATAGCGAGTGTGATGGGGGTGGGTGGAAAAGAAAACAAATATATATACAGCAGGTGTGATGTGTTTTGGTCAATTTTAGAATTCTTTTGTTCAAGAAGAATGTTTTTAGAAGATGTGTTTGTGAGCAGCGCATTAGGGGGTACAATTTGTTTGGGTCACTTAAGCTTGGATTATTTTGTTCAAAAGAATGTGTCTTAGTGCCAAAAACGAATTTGTGTGTGTATGTGTGTGTGCGCGCGCGTGCGTGTGTGCGTGTGTAGTTAGTTTCTCAGTAGGAAAACAGAATAAAGGATTTTCCACTCGCTATCTCAAGTCACTACTACCACCAACCGCTTTCAACACTCCCCCATTCCTACACATATTAAAACCCCACCCACCCACAAACACCAAATCCATTTATATAGAACCACACAGCACATGTAAGATGTTAGTAGCTTTAGCTTTTGTGCCTCTTGACGATATTTGTGGAGTATTTGAATCTTTGCAAGATGTTATGCCTCAGGAATTGGAATAATTAACAAATTATTTCGAAGATACATGGATTGGCCGCCCCTTCCGCCGTCGTAGAAGGGATGCGATTTTTATACCCGAATTCTGGAGTATTTTTGATCGTGTTCGAGGAGACCTACAAAGGACCAACAATTCTTTAGAAGGGTGGCACAGAAGTCTTCAATTATCATTGGGTCATAACCACCCAACCATTTATAAGTTTGTAGAGTTTCTCAAACTAGAACAAGATATTACAGAGAAAAGGATATTAAGAACCAGAGCTGGACACGAAGATGTCTCCAAACAAGCAAAATATCAAAGGACTCATAAAGCGATAACGACGTTAGTGACTGAGTATGGAAATCGAGCAGATAAGTTGGAGTACTTGCGCACTCTAAGTTACCAAATTGAACTACAGAAGTAAATTATTATTAATATTTCTATAAAACATATTTTTTTGTTATTCATATTTCTATAAATATATCTTATTTTAGTATGCTATTTCAATAAATCTTTTATTTTAATTATTGCCTGTCTATAAAATGTTTAAACTCAAAATCTAATTTCGTTATTCCTTTTCTTCAATTGTCCTTGTATTTGCTTCCTTGCGCTAAATTGTCATGCACTGAATTGTCTTTGCGCTAAATTGTCATGCGCTGAATTGTCTTTGCGCTGAATTGTCGGCGCTGAATTGTCTTTGCGCTGAATTGTCATGCGGTGAATTGTCGGTGCTGAATTGTCTTTGCGCTAAATTGTCATGCACTGAATTGTCGGCGCTGAATTGTCGGTGTGCCAATGGTGGACATGCTCATCAGTCTTCTCGGAGAGGTTTCGGATGTCAACAAAATTGATTCGATCAGTCTAAATCGGAGAACGTTCCAGCCGGGGACTATAGACATTAACAGAAATCCTTGACTTGGCTGTGGTCGCTGGGGTGAGTCACTGCCAATCGAGATAAATTCTACAAGTACGGAAGTGTGATCAAACTGACCTGTCCGAGATGCGGGTAGATCGTCGAGACCGCTCTTCACGCACTGGAGCAGTGTCCCTGTATTAGAATATTGTGGAATTATGTCAAACAGCTATTATCGTGTGTGTGACAGATCCGGCATTTGACCGAATCTATCGTGAATATCGCCTAACCATCTTCCTTCTGTTGGGAGGGGCTGGCATTTCTAATCTGCCTGGTGGCATTAGCATACACATTACTCGATTTGTAAGCCCCTACTGACCGTGGTTTTATATTGTCCCCCTATATGTCGGCACTTGAAACCATACTACTAAAAATAATTGTTTCTACTTTTGGCAAACGCCAGCAATTGCCCAGTGAAGGCGTGTGGCTGAGTGGTTAGAGAATTGGATTCGCAATCGTAAGGTTGTGAGTTCGATTCCTGGACAGGGCGATGCGTTATGTCCTTGAGCAATACACTTTATTTCACGTTGCCCCTTCTACCTGGAGTTGCGACCGATAGATAGTATTAGCAATTGGAAAGACCAACGGAAATATTGTTTCCTCGGTCCGATTTGACAAAAGTCGATCGTTCCAAAGATTACTGGTGCTTTATTTTATCGGACCCCGTAAGATGAGAGGCAAAGTTAACCTCGGTGGGATTTGAACTCAGAACGTAAAGTTCAAATCCCGCCGAGGTTAACTTTGCCTTTCATCTTATGGGGTCGATAAAATAAAGTACCAGTCACGCACTGGGGTCGATTTAATCGACTTTCCCTTCCCCTCAAATTACTGGCCTTGTGCCTATATAAGAAACCATTATTACTAGTAGTAGCAATTGTTGCAGTAGTAATAGCAGCAGTAGCAGCAGCAGTAGCAGCAGCAGCAGCAGTAGTAGTAGTAGTAGTAGTAGTGGTTGTTGTTGTGGATGTTGCCGACATTTGCCTTAGTGACAGTCTGAATATATTTGTTAGTCGTGTTATAACGCCTACAGTTTGTTTCGTTTAAACAGTATTGGGAACTTAAGTGACATGTTGCTTTTGATGCTTTTCCTGCATAGAATGTTGGAAGCTAAAATGATCTCTGTATTTCCACGGGTGTAAATTTATATTTCATTCTTAAGATATTAAGAGAAGGTCTTTAATGAACTTGCTCTTAGTCCGTTCATTAAGAGAAACTATGCGGAAACCACGGTTTCTGTATACTTTGAACTGTGGTAGGCGTACCTACCGACCGTTTGGGAATTATGTATATAAATATATATATAAATATATATATGTACGTCAATACTCATCTTTTTCCATTTATCTGAGGGTTCTAAACCCCATTATGAGGCTAAAAATTTATTTAGTAAAAAATACGGTGAAAGCTATTCTATTTTCTAATTTCAAAACATACTTATTTATATATATATATATATATATATATATATATAAAAGGTAAACAGAAATAACGACACAATCGGTACAGTATATGGAAGGAATATATTAGGTTAACGCTCGAAAAGGCAGGAAGAGTGCCATAACCTTTCGGTGTGCTATTCCTTCATCAGAAGAAAGAATGATAAATTAGATAGATTGAAGGGATGGGCGGGGTGTAATTGGAATAATTTTTTTTAGCGAAAAATTATAGATCTATTTATGGTGCCATATATATATATATGGAAATACACACACACACACACATGAAAATACACACACACACACATGAAAATACAAACACACTCACAAACGTCCACATTCATATACATTGAAACGATACGATATAGTCCCAAACACATAAACGTACACATACGCTCATGCACGCACATATGAAACAACAACATATATATATATGTATGTATAATATATATATATATATATATATATATATATATATATATATATATATATATATATATATATATATATATATATATATATATATATATATATATATATAAATCAGCAGGGTACCGAACTGGTGAAATCCCTTTAAAGATTTATTGTTGCAAAAATCTCTATAAACTGCTTTTCCTACATCATGGTTGAACGGAATGACCATTTGCAGCCATTGCTGAACCACAAATCATACATGTATATATATATATATATATATATATATATATATATAATGAATTTGTTGTCACCAGTATATATTATCCTGGAATCTGATAAATGAGTGATAGGCACTTTAAGCAGCTCTGTTGTTTACTAAATAGAAGCAGATGTTACTACAAAGATCCTCCAGAAATATCAAATAAAACGTTTAGGATATGATCTTCTAAGGATATAATAACTAAAATCTATAGTAAACGCCATCAGGAACAAAATTTCTTTGTTCGCATCAGATGAAATTTTCACTTCACGTAGAGACAAATTTTATCATTTCATTCTCCTAAAGTTTTGAATCAGTAAACTGCTTTCATATTGGATCACTTCTTTCAAGGCTTTTAGGCCATTGTATCAATTTTAGAACATTGTGCATTACATATGCTACAGACTGCGTAAAGTTTGAAAAGCAAAATCGCCATTTGCACTGTGTGAAAATACAGGCCATACAAATACACGCATACAAATACGTGATACAATACATACATAAATCGTTATAGTCTGAAACTATTGTAACTTAGATACTCAATAAACATACACTCACAAAAGGTGTACAGGCTATAAACTTTGATATCGATATGATTGACTAAATAATTGGTGCCGTTGTCCATCATCATCATCGAACATATATACATATCCAATGCTATCTACTTAATTCTACTTAATGTATCATCTTCTCTTCTTGGACGGATATTATCTATGACTAAGCAATATGAAAACTAATGTGAATGCATTGTCTAAAATGACGGCCTTTAATAGAATATTGTACATCCAAACACTACACATATCTATTCTCTTTCCTGACACACTTCTTTGTCTTGAATCTAGACCCCAGACGAAGCTAATAGGCAATATTTCGTTATAGTAATTGCTGAGAATGTTAAACGATGTTTTCAATGAATCAAAACATCAATGACAAAAATATGTTGTTTATTTTTTATGACTAATGACTGGTAATTCAAAATATAATGATTCTAAATAAACTAATTTTTAAAACATTTCTCTGACTTTACCCCTCTACCTTATTTAGATATGGATATTTCATTGTTATTTCATTACTCCACTAGTTTCTTACTTCATTCTTACGAACGATATTTTATTTTTTATTTTTATTTTTTATAACAAGACGTGAGCAATTATTTTTGTAATATTTACTAAGATTATTCTAAATTGACTGGAGAAAATGTTAGACATGTATAAGTTTCAGAATTAAGAACTGTAATTGATGAATTACTAGTTAATGTAGACACAATTGATGAATTACTAGTTAAATTTACACTTATGTAAAAAGTCTCAGATGCATTAGCTACATAATCATTAAATATTGAACATCAAGACATGGATATTAAATATATTTATACAAACATTGCGTGCAAATGCTCTATTAATATCAGAAGTATTTGATCATCGTATGTCAAATGTTTGACTTCATAACAGAATAATGTTAACAGAAACACATATTTCAGTTAGCTAAAACGTCACAGCATCCCACGTATCGATAGGTACAGACATACACCCACACACACATAGACACACACACAACGCACACAGACGCAGACATTTATCAATGTTAAAAATCTCACCTAATGTATATATACAGAGCTATAGACGTAATAGAGCTATAGAAGTAATAGAACGATTATTTTTTTCCTAGTAATAAATCTGAATCTGTAATCCATTATATTGAAATATAACCTCGATTGACCTGCCTCTTGTACAGCGTTTTTCTTTTAATATTTTATTTTCTGCTTATTCTCGCTTCTGACGAGGCATAGTATTTTCTGTGCATGAAAATACACACACACACACATGAAAATACAAACACACACACAAACGTCCACACTCATATACATTGAAACGATATAGTCCCAAACACATAAACGTACACATACGCTCATGCACGCACATATGAAACAACAACAAAGAACTCAGAGATATACACACAACATTGCGCATATAACACTATTATAAGTCCCAGAAACACGCATGTATATATATATATATATATAATAGTTAAGTTAAATCTGTAAAATCTGGCTTCGTTTATTACAAATTATAGATATACTGCTATATATATATATTTCGGTCCGAATTGGTGTGGGAAAGGCAAGTACACACGCTGTTGAAGTGTGTTTTACTCCATTAATCCATCGACATGTCCAGCTCCTGGTAGTGTTGTTATTTCTCTGGGGAACTGGAATCATATGAGTTTCAACAGACGAATTTCGGTGTCATAGGACACGCTCTTATCCCATTGGTCAGTTGTGAGTCAAAAGTCTATAGAAATTTTTCTGAGGCAGGACAATCTGTGTAGTAGTTTTTGTTTAAGTACAGCTGACCTCCTCCATTGTGTTGTAGTGGTAGTGGTGTTAAGGGGTCAGCTGGCAGGTCAGCTTTAGTGTGCGGCTGCTATGTTCAGAAGAATTGTGTGTGCAGGTTGGCATCTCTCCTGCCACCACTTCACGTGGTGGTGGGTGCCAAACAAATATAAAAATAAAAAAATGCGTTTGTTACAATCAATATCAAAATTTGAAAGATTAGAAAAATTTTAACTGAAGTAGAAAACCTGTGTGTCAGAATCGAGAAGTGTTAAACATTAAAGAATTACAATTCTTATACTATCATCGATTGGTGCGTTTTAAGAGCAAATGAGATAAAAGTGGAATGTAAAAGAGCAAAAACCTGAGTGGCCTAATCCGAAAATGCAAAGGACTATAATTCCTATTTCGGCATAAAGTACGTCAACGCATATCGTTCCAAGCACACACGCACAAACAAAGGCTCCGTTACATTCCATGTGTGTATATATATATATATATATATATATGTACATACACACATTATATACACACACACATTTATATATACATACACACATATATATACACATACATGTAAGTATCTATATATGTATAATTTTAAACAATAGTATATATGTATGGACATAGCTATAGATTGCTATACATTGCTATAGAAGACGATCGAGGCAGGAGTGTGTAGGGAGTGGTTTATCTTGGGATCGGTGTGGCGGGGTTGCTGTCCCTAAAGCTTCAGGGAAGTTCCCATCCCAATGTGTTGTTATAGTCCATATAGCTTGAGGAAAGTCCCGGCCCTGAGGTGTCTACATGTACAGAAGAATTCGGTCCCGGGGTTTATTAGGCTACTTCCACCGCTCAGTATCTCGAAGGTCTCGCTCAGACATAGTTTGCAGATGCCAGATCCCCCTCTATCAGGTGGTACTTTCCTGATTTTGGACCAGGCCAGAAAGTACGGGGTCCTGTCCAGCTTGAGCTTCCAGATCAGTTCGGAAAGCGCCGTACTTTTCTTTTGTCCTCCCTATTAAAGGAATGGCGATTGTTATATCATCGGTCTTTGAATATATATACATATATATATATATATGTATATATATATATATATATATATATATATATATATATATATATATATATATATATATGTTAACAAACAAACCGAGCATTATAATAAATGTTCGGTAAACCCATACGTACATATATATATATGTGTTCAGGTATGTATATACATACTACTGTACGTCTGTATCTGTATACATATATGTATGTATGAATACATACTTATATATATATATATATATATATATGTATATATATATATATATATATATATATATATATATATATATATATACATATATATATATATATATATATATAAGTATGTATTCATACATACATATATGTATACATATACAGACGTACAGTAGTATGTATATACATACCTGAACACATATATATATATGTACGTATGGGTTTACCGAACATTTATTATAATGCTCGGTTTGTTTGTTAACAAACAGCCCGAATTATTAGCCATACAGTGTTCGGCAACCATAGTTGCCCTTTTGTTCAACACTGACAAAGGGACGATGAACTAGTTTTTAGCTTATTAGCTGTCATCAGCACCGCATACCTACTTGTCAGTAGATTGAACGTTTGAAAGTATATACTTTCTTTCTGTGTCAATGTACTTCTGCTTCATCTGCCTGTCACACCCCTCGCAGCTTTACGCTTCTCTCCACCGATCACTAACCACTGATTTCCGAACTTTGTCCTATGTTTGCTGGACGCTGACATTGGCAGCACCTCGCTACTTTAACAGCTATTCTTGCGTTGAGTTTTCTTACGTTTCTATGAATATTATATATATATATATATATATATGAAAAGGGAAGTAAGGTTCTATACAAAACAGTGGTTATATAGAAAAGGTGAGATTTGGGAATATCACTGAAATTATATTTAAGGGTCCGTTTTTCTTTTTCTCCCTTTTCTTTGATTCGTCAAAGTGTCATTATTGAAAAAATAATAGGAACAATTATTTTGAAAAACGAGTTTTATAATGTATATAAAGTATATAAAGTGTTACCGGTTTCAATGTATTAATAAAATTAGTCAAATGTTGAGTATTACAATTAAAAAGAATTAATAAGTATTAAAAACTAAAAATTAAGTGTTGAGGTAAGTTTTTGCAGCTTCCTTGTTGAGACGGAGACTGTAATATATATATATATATATATATATATATATATATATATATATATATATATATATATATATATATATATATATATATATATATATATATATATATATATATATATATATGATATATATATGATATAATTATGTTTATATATATATATATATATATATATATATATATATATAGAGAGAGAGAGAGAGAGAGAGAGAGAGAGATAGATAGAGGGAGAGAGAGAGAGAAACAGACAGAGAGATGGAGTGTCTCTAGTATTAGGACCGAGGAGACCAGTAATCATGGAAGTACTCAATGCAAGGAAAATGCAGAGTGGGTATAGGGATATGGAATATACCAACCGCGGCGCCAAACGGATGGAATTTTACATCTCTCTCTCTCTCTCTTTCCCCCTCTCTCTCTCTCACTCTCCCCCTCTTTCCTTCTATCTCTTTCTATCTATCTATCTATCTATATATCTATCTATATATATATATATACATATATATATACATATACATATATACATATATACATATATATATATATATATATATATATATATATATATATATATACACAGGATTGAAATGAAGGAAAATTATGAGTCGTGATAGAACGAAAAGATATATTTTAAAGTCACAGAATAAAATAAAAAACAAGAATGCAATTTAAAATATGGAAGAGAGAGATAAGACGGTAAAATGGCTATTAAGTAACGTGAAACACCATAAGTCAATGTTGCTCGAGAGAATGTTCAGTATTTATAATCCTGAAAATTCAATGGTTTGAAATATACAGGTTGGCAATAAAATAGATATCATATTTTCTTCCATTCTTCATAGACCATAGGTATCTATAAAGATTGTCATCTAGAGAGTCTCCCTATACATACCAGTATATATATATATATATATATATATATATATATATATATATATATATATATATATATATATATATATGAATAAATACTTATGTACTTATACTGTCTTGTATTAATTGTTTATGTATGAAGGTGTGTATATTATGAGAACACCCCTGATATTTGCTTTTTTGTATATCAACCATACACTTTTTCATTCTAATCTAACTCACATGTACATACCCATATGCATTAGCACAAATACACACTCACTTGTTTATATATATATATATATATATATATAAACAAGTGTGTGTGTATTTGTGCTTATGCATATGGGTATGTACATGTGAGTTAGATTAGAATGAAAAAGTGTATGGTTGATAAACAAAAAAGCGAATATCAGGCATCAAATACATGAATGGAATTGAGAAAATATAACAGAAGCTAGAATATTATAGATAAAAAAATGCAAATGTTAATTATAAAAAATACAGTTACAATATAACCATATAAACAGCAAACTCAAGAACTCTAAGACTATTTACTGCTATCAACATTTGCACCATCAATAACTTTCGCAGACTCCCAACAAAAAAAATTAAATGGAGATATTTGCTGGAAATAAACAGTTTTCTTAATCGAAGCAAAACATGAAAATGTATGCTTCAACAGATTAAACAGCAATAGAACTGAATGCCCTTGCATAAGACCTAAACGAGTGCGAGAACTACACGAGCATCTCCCGACTTCAAACGATGGTTGATAACAAATCAATGCTTAATATAGACGAGGAGCTGCCAAGGTTATAAGAAGAGTGTTTTGTACAACCCCAAATACATACATATATACATAAATACACACACACACGTATATATATATATATATATATATATAACAAGTAAGTATGTTTTGAAACAGTGAGCAAGTTTGAAATTAGAAAATAGAAGCTTTCACCGTATTTTTTGACTAAAGAAAATTTAGCCTGTTAGTGGGGCTTAGAAACCTCAGAGAATTGGAAAAAAGATGGGGATTGACGTACGTGGGAGTCGAACCCACATATTTGGTTATCCAGACCACTGTGCTAACATTACACTAACCCATCATCCATCTCCTTCCATTCAAATTAGAAGCTACATTATTAGCAAGTATGATGACATGTAAGTATGTTTTGAAACAGCAAGCAAGTTTGAAATTAGAAAATGTGGGTTCGACTCCCATGTACGTCAATACTCATCCTTTTCCGTTTCTCTGAGGGTTCTAAACCCCACTATCAGGCTAAAATTTCTTTAGTAAAAAAATACGGTGAAAGCTTCTATCTTCTAATTTCAAACTTGCTCGCTGTTTCAAAACATACTTAGTTGTCATCATACTTGCTAAGAATGTAGCTTCTAATTTGAATGGAAGGAGATGGGTGATGGGTTAGTGTAATGGTAGCACAGTGGTCTGGAAAACCAAATATGTGGGTTCGACTCCCATGTACGCCAATACGCATCTTTTTCCATTTCTCTGAGGGTTCTAAACCCCACTA
>OZ024745.1:62809142-62834142 GCA_964016885.1 Eledone cirrhosa
TACACTCTTCTACTCTCATCTATTCCATAATCAATAAAGTGATGTGATGAAAATAGAAAGTGTACTTCCAGCGGAAACATGAAATTTTAATTGATAATTTCAATTTTACGCGGAAATAAAAGTTGAATTTCTCTCACATCTAATATGTTTATTATCACATCAGAAATTCTTACACCAGCTGAAGCAGATTGAAATGGACCGTTCCTATCTGCTGTTAATCTTTGTTTGGGGAGATTCGAAATTTAACTTAATAAATCGCAAAGAAGAGAAATTAAATGAAAATTACATCGAAGAGGAACAAATATACACATTACATCATGTTTCTCTTTAAACTGATTTAAAGTAACTTAACAACAGATTTAAAGTAACTTAACAACAGTTTTACAGTAACTTCCAATTCCGCAAATATATGCGTAATGTAACAGTGCCGAAAAAATTAGAACTACGTTTTTCAGTATGACTATTAGAAATGTAATCAAGTAATAAATAGTTGTACAGAAAGAAGCAGAGAGACTAAATATGTGTGTAACATATTCAATAATTTATTGCTGAATATATGCGTTTCCATATGTAAACACTTAAATACGTGTAAAAATGTGTAATAGGCACAGGAGAGTGTTCACAATACTATCAATAATTTGTTTCAACAAGAAACATTTTAAATTGTGTAGTACCGCATATTATTTTGAAATGAGGAAATAGTATATGAGAGAAAATAAGAGGGTAGAAAGTAATATTGAAGCGTGAGGGGCATACAGGAAATGGAAACTAGAGAAAAAAAATCCTTATATGCAAATAATGGAATGCATATATGAGTACTAACGCAGAGGTAAACTACAAATAAATGGTCCAGAAATGAAAGAAGAGCGCAAAGTATGCACAAAAGCAAAATTAAAACACGTAATATCATTTACTTCCGAATCCATATCATACATGAAGTATGTTATTCATGAACACCAACATATAATTGTTATCTCATCAGCACCATAAGATATACGAAGGAACGTGAAAAGGTAATAATTTAGAACCTAGGTGTTTGAATTATATGAAATAATTGTTTCTACTTTAGGCACAAGGCCAGCAATTACCCAGTACATTACTGGTACTTTATTTTATCGACCCCGTAAGGATGAAAAGCAAAGTTAACCTCGGCGGGATTATATGAAATAATGCTTTTATGACAATAGTAATATATTTTATCGTTTCCCGTGTAGAAACGTAAGATATGAAATGTTGGTTTCACTAGAGACTGTTTCTCAAACTCACAATTACTATTTGAGTTATTTATATATTATTTATTTTTTGTAATATCCTTTCTATAGAATCTCTTAGCTTACTTATTTATAGAATTATATATATGTTTTGAAACGTGGAAAATGGTCATTGCCAAGTTTAAATTAGAGATTGGCCTAAAGAACGTTATGTAATTAATGCATTTTTATATTTATTGTGTATTTTTTGTTAGTGGGTTTCATTTTTAATAAACTAGCCAATGTGAAGCAGTACTATTCCAGGCCTGAAATTAGTATTGACTATATCGGTGAATTGCAAAATAGAATTTATTATTTCTTTAGAATATTTTTATGGACAGTAGGGTAATGTTGAAAATTACTATTCTCCTAGATGCTGCAAACCATCAATTGGTTTTTGTTCCCGTTGTATACTGAGTGAAAAAATAATGAAAGGCAAATGTAATTGAATGCGTCATTTATTGTAAATGAACTTGAAGAAAAGTCAGCGAAGCAGTAAATATTCAGTGCAAGACTTTCATACTTAGTAGGTTCTAAGTTTTCCTTTTCATTGGGAACTGAAGCCATTTGCAGATGATAGTTTCTTGCTGTTAAAATTAAATGAATTGTCGAGTTCAAATAATATATAGCAATTCTTGTCCCCACATGCTTCTACTTTACTAGTACATTATATACTACTCCAAACACAGGCTCATATACATGCAGATGTGTGTGTGTCTGTATATGTGTTTGCTTGGCAGGGGAATTATTTTGTATGTATCTCTCTCTCCCCTCTCTCTCTCTGTCTCTCTCTATCTCTCTCACTCTCTCTCTCTCTCTCTATATATATATATATATAAATATATATATTATATATATATATATATATATATATATATATATATATATATATAAATATATATATATATAAATATATATATATATAAATATATATCTAGAGAGAGAGAGAGAGAGAGAGAGAGAGAGATATAGAGAGAGAGGGAGAGAGAAAGAAAGAGAGAAAGATCGTGCTATATACATAGATAAATGCTTACTCAAGCATAGTTCACAAAAATATAAGCCTAAAAAATTAGCCACAAAGCACATCACACCAAATCAGGCATTACACAAAAACAACATGTATAGAGGTGTATGTTTATATATATACATGTATGTGAACGTGCGTGAGTGTTTGGGTTGGTGAGTGTCTTCTGTGTGTGTGTGCGTGTGTGCGTGTGTGTGTGGGTGTATGTGGGCGTGTGGGTGTGTGTGTGTATGTGTGCGCAAGTTTGTGTAAGTTTAGGAATAGAGCAAAGTCCACGGCGGGTCTCAACTCTTTTTTGCAACCTCTGCTATTTAGAGATGTTTTTTGTTCATTATTATTTGACTTTTTCTTGCGTCAAATTTTCGTTGTATAACTAAAGTTGTCATATGGTAACAGGTACATTATTGCAGAAATCAGAGCACCTTGCAGTATTTTGTCCCTATTGAATATCCTGACCATTCTAATTAATATTTATTTGTTACAACCCTATATTGATTTGGCCCAACCCGACCTCGAGCCTGATGGAGGACAACCCATTTTAGTTATGACTATGCCTACGTTTGCTGAAGTTGCGTTGTTTGTTGTGGTCGTTTGTAAAACTTTAAAGTTCCCTCTAATGAAGTTTTGACTGATAAGTCTGTCAGATCGAACATTACCTTAAAAACTCAGTCTGGTTTTATAAATAAGTCTTAGTCAAATAATTGGTTTCATTTTATTACATACAAAGGGACAAACACGAACGCACAAATGTTTACATAAACACTCAAATGGTATATAAGATCAATACATTGAGTAATTGTATATGTTTTATTTTTAGATATAATCAGACATTCTGATTAAAGTCTGTGATATTCAGTTTTGAGGACAATATATTTGCATGAATCTTATTTTACTTCTTATGGAAGACTTAAGTTAGTATTTGTGTACGTTACTTGAGAATTCAAATCTAGTAAATCGAAACACATCAGGTGAGGGTAACTAGAGGGACATTTGAGAGGGTAGTCATACCAGTCCTATGAAAAGATGCAAAGAATGCAGAGAACCTGACAAGCACCTATTAGGTTTTAATGCTTTTGTCCTTATTACATTTGTCATTTAAATTGTTTTAGTATTCATAGAGGCAGTTGCTGACGCTTCTATCATTGTATCATTGCTGTTGTCTTAGTTATTGCTATTGTGTGGTTGTTTAGCTTTAATCGAGCAATCCTACGAACATGGGTGTGTCAGCGTTTAGCAATATCCTGTAATTTCAGTAGGAATTGGCAGAAATTTAATATGTAAGTGGAGCAATTACTTAGATGATTTTACTTTGATCATAAGTGTAGTGTTTCATATTTTAGCCCCAGGTTAAGCATAATTAAATAATAGTATGATTAAAAATATTCTTGCAATGTGATTTGAATGAGACTTAAATGTGTGTGTGCACAATAAGGGCAGTATCCAACATTGCAAAAACATTTAGTTATACATACACGTTAATTAAATATATATAATTTATCATATTTATATATTGTATGTTATAATAATGTAATACATCGAAATGTAACTCGAATGGCTTTTAATATCTTAATTAATTTGACATAGTTCTTGCAAACGGTATGTTCTTATAAATGTGTATTAATGGCATTTTTTGCAGACTGGTATTGTGAGAATTAATGCAGAATTTCACGTGTTGGTGTCGCATTAAAGAAAAGTATATAAATTACAATTACAATTTGCGTAAACAGCAATAGGGTTTACGTGTTGTCTCTATGACATAGATTATATGGATCTAGAAGACGGGACAATATCCAAGGGGCTCTTAATTTTGAATAAATTATCTTTTTTGAATGTATATTTTGCCTCGTGCTTTCAAACAAAATCTGCCTTTGTCTTTACATATACCCCACCTCGAAATATAATGATATTTAATGTTCAACACGACCTGCAATTGATAGTTAGTAGTTTTCATTTCATGTGATGAGAAACATTTAATTCCAATGTGCATCAAATTGAAATGCAAATTAAATTTTGCCAATTTCATCACATCACTATTTGATATGATTTTACTTCGGATATGGTATTATCAGAACATTCAGGTTTGATAGTTTTTATAGTTTCATGGCAAAATCAATTCATAAACCAGTTACTCTCATTGTGGCAGTGAGATGTGTGTACAAATGCCGCGAGACGCACATACACGTTATGTATATACGTACACCAATGTATACGCGTGTATACTCGAAGTATCGCCACAGTTCGTATATCTGTTTCATTTATATATATATATATATATATATATATGTCCCAAAAATTACCATCTTAAGCTGTCCTTTACATGTAGCATATTAATATGCCTTGTACATATGTATTCTGTCTATAATGCTTTCCCAAGTGTCCTGTCATTTAGTCTTCATACTTTTCTCTATATTTTCTGTCTATGTCTCCACCCAATATTCACTGTCCATGTGTTCTGTGCGGGTGAATTGAACAAGTGGAATGTTGTATATGTTCTCCATATGTACCCTTTTTATGTATCATGCCCCACATTCTCTGGATTACATTTCCGTGTTTCCTGTCCTTGTACATAGGCCATTGTTCGGAATGATATACAACATCGACCTTCCATTAATATGATATAAAAAATCCCAAAACAACGAAATATCAACGTTTGAACAATGTTGCAGAAAATGTCAGACGTTCTTTGGTTAATAAAAAAGCTAGATATAGCCGATTCTGAGGATCCACTGACACAACGTCATGCAGTATATACCTCTATTCCTTCTGAATTCATTCAAAGATTAAATGTCAGTGCGGTCAACTTTGATTATCATCCATCCTTAATAGATAAAATAAGTAAACGACTGGTTTTGACACACTTCAAAGACATGATATTCTCTCAAATAAAGTGTAACATGTTGAATGAATTATAAACCCATATTTTATAAATACATACATACATAGGTATATATATATATATTATATATGTATATATATGTGTATATATATATATATATATATATATATATATATATATAGATAAATATATACATGTGTATATATATATATATATATATGCATGTGTATATATATATATATATACATACATGTGCGTGTGTGTGTGTGTGTGTGTGTGTCGGTGGCATATGTTCCCCTTTATGTGTCACGAAATTATTATCTCGTTGTATGCCAATATTAAGAGTAATTTACTTTCATGCTAATAAACACTAAACAAATGTCATTTTAATTATCTATTTTGAAACACATGCGGTGCGAGTGTGCATGGTATAAAATATAGCGAAATATGAGAATAATCTACTTTATATACATATATAACATACATGACAATCGTGACTTTGACATAATTGGCGAATAGCAGCAACTGTTGAAACAGATCTGGAATGGCATATTTTGAGACAAATACAACGTATTAAAAAATATCATTCATAACATTTCTGTATCTGTTATTTATCCTTCGGGTTTCGATTCAAATGTTTTGTCATTAAGTACAAATTAATGGACAGGTCGTATTTTCATGAAGCAAAAAGGCGAAGTGCGTGCATTTACTAAATGAATTACCTACTAAAAATAACAATTACCAGATGACTCAAAATTCAAAATCGTATGGCCTTACAAATACATTATACTAATACACTAAAGATAGTTTCCTTAAAAATTGTTTTGAAAGCAGATACACATTTCTTCCACGTTCGTATGGTGGTAATATGATGAAATCATTACCGATTAAGCAATCGACAATTTCAACGATGAAGATAACCATAGTAAAATCATATTCCGTAAAACAAGTGTGCGAAATAAATTATGCAACTAATACACACACTGAAACAAACAGAATAGAGTATATTACCACACACGTGTATGTGTATACATATGCCTACCATCACATATATGTGTGTGTCTCAATATATGTGTAAGGTTATATATATTTGAAGTGAGATGATACACCGATTCATAAGATGGCAGCATATTGGTGTTTTTCCTGTTTGCGACAGGATGGTGTAAAAGAAACTATAAGCTCCATGAATTTGAACACAGAATATTCCTGTTTATAAACAAATACTTGGTATGATATTGTACCAAATACTTGCACTTTTTTGACATCTAAAAATGAATCAATATTGAATCTTATTTAATCTACATTAATGTTTATTCTTTACTCTGCTCAATTGGAGCCAACTAGATAGATCAGACCATCAATGAAAGGCTTTTAACATGTAGCATTCTGTATTTAGACTTGTCTTTCAACGAACGCTTTATCCAATGTATTCTGTCTTTTTTATATTCTTTGCACTAGTTTTCCGAAATAGCATAGACCAGCAGAAATGCTTAGATATGCTTATAACAAACATGTAATGATTTTCTACTAATGTGTAGACATGCAGAAGACCATTAATTATCTGTATTTGATTCAATAAACCACCCCTATCTTCCTTCCCATTACACTAGGTAATTATAACAACTAGAATCTTACAAACGTGAAAATAGATTATTTGATTGCCGATATATTTGCATAAGCATGGCTGTGTGACATGCAAAAACATAGTATACCATCAAAATGAGATGGCACATTTTAAAAGTAGTTTTAGATATATGCTACAATGTTAAATATGAAATAATAACAGCCATGTGAGGTGCTGAAGAGTTCCAGTGAAAATACTGTTAAACTGAATGTGTAAATCATTTGCCCGGGATAGATGAAATAATTAACTACCACAGAATGACATTCCATAATTTGGCAGTATCTATTTATTTGAGATATGTAGCGTTCTCCCAATGTAAAATATCAATTTAACAGTTAGCACAATATTCATGTTGGGGTGCTAAAGCATTTATAACTTTTATAGTTTTAGCTAACCGCCATACCGTTTAAAATACAACACATATATCTATAGAGGTGCCATCAGTGACACATTTAATTAATATTGTGCTACCTTAACACATAAGTCCAACGAATCTTGGAAGTTTCTCAGGGTAAATCAGTTCACCAAAAATAGCGCTATGTCATTCAAAGTACATCCAACATTCTAGGAATTTATATAGTCTTACTTCTATTTCAAATGTGTTTCCTTAGTGGTATATTTCCACATAGAATTAAGAAGATAATCCCCGATTCCGCATCGGTTGTTTCTATGTTGACAATGACTTTGAATGGATTATGTTTTCTGAATCAAATACAAAACGGAGTCAGAAGAGTATTCCAACGAATAACAATGTGATTTAAGATTAAATGGTCAAAAGACGGCACCGGAAATAAGATTCGGCAGTTTATAACACAAACACACTCAAGCTTCCAAGAGACATATTATATGTTTTTATATAAACAGACATTTGTATGAAGTTTACATATATATTTACATACACACACACATATATATATATATATATATATATATATATATATATATATATATATATATATATATATATATATATATATATATATATATATATATATATATATATATATATATATATATATTTATATATATATATATATAAATATAAGTATGTATGTATACGAACATACATATATGTATACAGACGTACAGTAGTATGTATATATATACATACATGCACACATATATATATGTACGTTTGGGTTTACCGAACATTTATTATGAAGCTCGGTTTGTTTGTAAACGAACAGCCCGAATTACGCCGTATAGTGTTCAGGTCACCATCGTCATCTTTTTGTTCAACACTGACACAGGAATGATGTACTAGTTTCAAGCTTATTAGCTATCGTCAGCATGGTATACCTTTCTGTCAGATGGTTGAACGTCTGAAAGTATATACTTTCCTTATGCATATTAACAGCTGAGCAGCCTAATTTACATATCGAGTGAGTTAGTCGGCCGGGCGCACCGAAAACGATTTATATATATATATATATATATATATATATATATATATATCAGTTCAATTAATCACTCTTGTTTGTCTGAATTTCGTGGATTGAAACTGATCACACAACTAGGAATAAGTGACAGTATACATGGCAACAATAATATTTATGGCTTGTACCTTGTACAATGATATACTAGATGAGACTGGCATATTGTTACGACACTTTTAAAAAATGTGTCTCATGTAAAAGAAAAAGAAAGTAATCATATTGCCTGCTGCTTCCTCACTATATTTCCTCAAGTATACATGTGTCCTTACCTAGACGTATATATTTAATATCAAAATATCTATGTATATCAAAACTTTTGTCATTTTTATCAATTCGATTGCCGATTGTTTGATTTTAGTTAGATTAATTTTATTGGTAACAAGAATTAATTTGTAGATACATACCCATAATCTTGATAATTATATTAATTCATATGATTGTCTATTGGTTGTTAGTTGTAATACTTGTTATCTATAACCGTAGTTAATATTGACAATGCTTTACTAGATATGTATGAAAGTACTAAATTTATTTCTGTTACCATTGAGTAAGTTAGAGTGTGGCAGAGTGTTACAATGCCACGCGTGTCCAAATCATCTTTTAGCGGTGTGATTTCACACAGAAACACACACACACAAACAGACACACACACACAGACACACACACAAATCTATATACATATACATATATACACACATATATATATATGTATATATATATATCAGGAAAAAAGATGAAATCGGAAATGCAACTGGCGTCTTTTTTTAATAAAAATATATATTTATTTGGTTCCTTTACCGGTTTCGCAATTCTTCTGCTTTTCAAAAGTAGAATTGAGATGGAGAGTTATGGTTTTTCTCATTATATATATATATATATATATATATATATATATATATATATATATAATGCTATCATTTGTGTCAGTAATAAACAAGTATCCATACGTATTCAACGACTTAATCGATCATGATAACAGGTATATATACTGTTCAGGTCTTCTAAATATCTTATCAAACATATTTTGTCAAATGGCAACGTTCAGTGAGGTAAACCCATAATGGGCTAAAAGCATAACCAGAGGCTCAGACTGACTCACGCACAATCCTTATATCACCGAGTGACTATAACAGAAGACGTTTTATAATTTGCTACTCAGTGGATTTGAACTCAGAACAACATGATTGCTAAACCAACTGATTAAATATATGATCATGTCTTATCGATTCACACACGCACACACACACATACACACACATACACACACCCACAACCATCTACTCACACCAAAACACACTTACACACACACACACACACACACACATACACACATATACACACATACATATGTGTGTGTGTGTATGTATATATATATATATATATATATATATATATATATATATATATATATATATATATATATATATATATGTATAGAGAGAGAGGGAGAGAGAGATGTTTGTAGATATAGATATAAAGACAGAGAGAGAGAGGGAAAGAGAGAGAGAGAACGTGAGAGATAGGGCGGGAGTAGAGGAAGAAAAGAAAAGTATAATGATCGAGAGATGAGTTTCTATAAATATGTGTGAGTGCTTTCATATGTGTTTTAACCTACAATAATAATCGAATGAATATCCTTCTAAGCGCTTGATAAACAACATCACTGACACAGCTAGTTGCTTATGGAAAACAAAAACGATTTCTATGAAAGGAAAATTTAATTTCCTGCATGCTCTACTTCATTCCTTTCTCTTGCTCACATGGGAACATCAGAAAATTAGGATTAGAATCTTCTAACAGTTATTAAGTTATTTTATACTTTCTGTAGATCAAGAAACCTACAATAAAACCCAGAGAATATTTTGTCAAAACATCCGTTTTATATGTCTTTAAACATATTAGATTAGAAGGTATGCTACCAGAATATATGCACCATGCAGTATTCGAAGGTCAGAAAACGCAAAAGAAACGCAGAGATTGTAAACATTGAAATATGCAGTGAAACTCTATAACATACGTTAATTCCAGATTTTTGTATTTTCAAAACCTACAACATTTTTGGGAGCATGACTGTGAGAATGCAGGACTTTTCTCGCTATTATGACGGTAAAAGAGTGAAAATTGAAGAGGAAGTTTAGAAAATACACCTCTCAGACAACCCCTTCATGTGGAAACTGAACAAAACAAGAATCATTGCAGACACTGTGAAACCATCAAATCCAAAACACACAAACCACAGATATAATTCCTCTCAACTCAAAGTAAACAAAATAACTACAGTCACTAATATATAGAACATCAGAGAACTACCTCCCACGGAAAGAAACTCCAAAAGAATAAAGGACAATCCCATAACATAAACCCTACGAATTTTAAAATAAATCCATCGGGATCAAATGGTATTCAGTCAAAGCCCATACACAATAATGGCTATAACAAGTACCACATTGTACACTATAAAAAATTGATAGAAAATCAATCTACAGACCCACACAAACAACAACAATATCTGGATATGAACAATTATTTAGGACAAGGAGAGGAATACCAGGACACACGATGGCACACACACATAAGAAATATAAGGTAAATAACATTTGAAAATGTTATTGATAAACGTCCATATATATATATATATATATATATATATATATATATATATATATATATATATATATATATATACATGGTAAGAGACTGAAATCTAAACACAACCAGCAAAAGTGAAATTTTCCCGACATGCAATATGGTATCATAAATTCTGTCGAAGGCTTAGGTTACCTGAATTCTTCTCCGAAAACACCGACAATGAAACCGATTCACTTATGATTTCTGGCCAGAGAACGGAAAGAATAAGGTACTTGGCTCCTACTGCGAACACCTTATATATTTCTCTTTGTAAAAGTTGGAAATAGAAATACCAAATCTAATTTCTCAAAAACATGATTGAAAGAACCTAATTGATTTACAAGAAAATCACCATTAAAGAAGCTGATAAATGTAGCACTGTTACCAGCATGAATACAGGCTACTATAAGGACCTTGCAGGTAAAATTTTAGAAAGCGACCGTTATTATGATAAGACAATCGGCTATATTCAATATATGGAATATCTTCTACTTTTACTAACTAATAAAGAGTAAAGCCTCACCATAAAGGTAATCGTCTATATAAGCGAAAATACACAAATGCAATCTGATAAATGACACGTGAAGAACTTCGAAACCAAATACATCCAGTTAACAACTCCAGACGACTCAAATCTTAAGCCAACTATAGTAGCCCATTGATATGAATTTCAAAACCCCTACGGACGAATAGAAGCAGACATTTTCTATAAACTGAGGGACTAGCTCAGTGTTTGTTGATTATATTTTGTTATCTATGCTTACATGTTAAGGTTTTATACAATATATATATATATTCTCTAATATAAAATATAAAACCCCCTCTAAGATTCAAAGTAGGTATGAGCAAGTTAGGTTCTTTTAACCTTTAATATATTGTACAACATCTAAACATATATTCTTTTACCCTTTAATATATTATACAAAATATAACATATATTCCTTGGATTGATTAGCATAAAAGAAAAACAAAATAATTGCAAACATTCTAACATTAAAAATGAAAATTGAAATAAATATAAATGTCGTAAAAATGTAAATAATTTCTTCTTCACTTCAAGTCAACTTTCGTTTAGTTATTTGATCATATTTTATCTCAAAATGCAGTCATTTCATTCTCGGGTTAAAATGCGATAGACGCTGAAAGCTGTAAAAAGAATGTATTTTTTATCATCCTAGAAAATCAGTTTATTACTCTTATATTATTTTCAAGTTTTTTTATGAAGTATAATAAATACTTTAGATTTGATCGTTTGAAATTGAGATAATTATTACTCGCTAAAATGTTTACACACCAAATCGTTTATAAGATCTATTTATGATCTACTGAAAATAAAGATAAGAAGAACTATAAAAAAAAGTGCATAAGATTTCAACTGTAAAATGTGTAAAAATGAAATGTATTAAACACATATGCTAAAAAATAAATAACACGTTACGTTCTGTAATTGAATACTCATAACCGAAACCTGTGAAATGCAGCAAAGTGCTACATTTTATTTAAAGTGCTACAATTGTATTTAAAACAACCGCCAGATATTAGGTACAATCTTCCTCAGTTCCATAACCAAGAAAGACAAAGTCTAATCAGCCATGACTGTTTACCTAAAATACTGACCAAACAAAATGTGTGACATTCGATTAGTAAAGATATGAGATTTGCAATAGAATTAGATAACAATGATTTTTATCCTGGAACAGATTTGTACACTAAGTTAGACTCAAAATAGACACAGGCACAGACAGACAGACATACAGACAGACAGACAGACATACACACACACACACACACACACACACACACACACACACACACACACACACACTCACACACACACACGTACACACACACACACACACACATATATATATATATATAAATATGATATCCATATATATCTACTTTCAACTTGCGTTATATATATATATAGTTGCGTGTAATATTTATCTGAGCTACCCAAAATGCCGTCTAATGTCGACATGAATATGATTGTATCAATGTAAAGTTACCCAGCATTATAAGAAATTGCGTTAGATCCAACTAGACTTGGCATTATTTCTACGTTTCAAAATTGAATTTTGAATAAATCTCCAAGCTTGGACATGTTAATGCTGAAAATGCCATAAATGTAAGCGTGAAAATGTTGGAAACTTTACACACAGCATCTCATTTTTAGAGGAACGAGGAGGTGGGACGGGTCTCTCTTAACAAATCCGCTGCAAAAGACAATTGTGGTAATTTTCGGGGATTCCTTATTCTGGCGTCGGTAAGGTTATAGCAAGTGTCCTAGAACGGGTTAAATAGTTGATAATGTCATGAGTCATATCAGGGCTGCAGTGGCGAGTTCGTAGGAGGAAAGGCACGCATGATATGATCTCCACTATCAGACAACTAAAAGAAAATATATCGGAAGGAAACTAGCTTTCTGCCATTATTTTCTGTGTCTCATATTTCATATAAGTTTAGGATATAAAGGCCAAAAAGTAATATATGAATGATTTAATTAAAAAGAAATAATATTTCGAAAATATCTCTGTAATAGAACTATTTTATGAATTATATAAATTTATATTAGCAAATGATTTCAGATATGAATATGTTAAATACATTTCAAATGTATCTCGTTATTACACTTCTCAAACCTCATTAACAAATGTATATGAATTTAACATAGGTGTACCCATCAATGTATAAGAATTTCATTATGTAATTCCTACTCAAATGTGTTCTCATATTATGCATTTGTAGTGCACTGTAGCTCAAGAAGTTTGCATGTATTCAATGCTTAATCAATAATGGATATGGAAGCAAATATGTAGACACGAATATCTAGGAATATATCAAGAACATAAATAGCAATCCCACTCCAAGAATAAAGGAAATGAACTAAAACATGGACATATAGTCTACTTCAAAACCAGATGAATACCTTATATATTCTAATTAAATAATCTTACGATTATTCCTGAAATAAATGTACAGTATTGGAGGTTACGCAGTTAGAAAAGTATGCACACGAACTCAGTTTAAAGTCGCTGATATGAATAGGATATTTTATATTGATCTCATATGGTAACCCTTATAATAATATTATTAATGTTACTTACCGAAGCAACTTGTTCATACTCAACAGCAGTGACAATAAAGTGTTCACTTACCTAGAAGAAATATAATTCATATGGTAATGACTGATAATAAATATTTATATAGCATTTAATCAGAGAAGCATTGATAAAAGCAAAAGAACGTGAAAATGCATATATATATAATAATCTAACGATGCATTCGTATATTCAAGAAATTCAATACTTTATATATATATATATATATATATATATATATATATATAAATTTAGCGAGAATCGCATTTCGGTGGGTAGAAAAAGCGAAACGGAACGCAAAATCAGAGTTATGCTGGCAAGTGCTCCATAGTTAGAAAAACAGAGCTAAATAAAATGTTAAGACGCCATACAAACTGAAATATATATATATATATATATATATAACGAAGGAAATGTGGTAAGGAACCAGATGGACCATAACGCACCAAAGTACTCGTCGAAACGGCTTGAGCTCAGCCGTCGGGGGTCCTACTCGTTCCTATTACCCACTCTACTACCCTAAGTATTGAGTACTTTGGTGCGTTATGGTCCATCTGGTTTCTTACCACATTTCATTCGTTATATATATATATATATATATATATATTAATATATATATATTAATTTGGTACGATCCTGAATGTATATATGGTACCATTAAATTCACTAACTGATACCCTGTTAACAAATTAATTAATAACGTTTTATTAAGTCTCGGAAGATAATTTCAGCTATAAGACATCAAATGTATTGGCTTCTCAAATATATCGTCGCATATGACATGAAACAGAAATATTAAATAAAGGTAAATATTTCAACCAGAAAAAAGTATGCTTGTTTTTCTTTTCACTTTGAGCTACAAATGTCGATGAATTGACACCAATCCAACTTAACCACAGACAAATTGTGTAATACTTTCCGAATATATCGAATGTTCATTCTAATCACAGGGAACATTCATCTCACTTTGTCAAGATTTACACAATATCAACACAGAAATCTCTAATCCGGTAGACTGTACGTATGACACTAAGATAATGGAGAAATCGTTCATGCCATAAGCTATTATTTCCCAACCGTCATATATTTAGCAGGTTACGTTTATCATATCTATGTATGATATACATTCTTTTATTAGTGCACTCTATTGTGACTGTTTGAAAGTAAAATCTTATAGGGAACTTTCCTGATATAGAGCAAATGTTGTATACTTAGATATTTACTGAGGTTATCGGAATGAGTTCAAATAGTTTGGTATGAATTAAAGCATGCATTTTTACGTTCAACCTGGAGGATATAATGGTGTTATTTGATCTGTGTCTGCCCATATTTATGTGCAAATTTATATTTCGATTTCCAATAATTTCTAATTTGATAAATTTTATATGTTGCATACAATTTTCTCAATTGTACACAGTGCTAGATATTTGGAGAAACGATTATAATTGATTATATAGATATTATAATATGACAGCGAATTTTCTTTATCAACGGCGAAAGCGAAAAAATGGACAAAATTGATTTTGAAAGAGTTAATCACAGGTTGGTAATTTTTCACGACCGACTACGAATTGTGGCATTATTTTCATGAAAAAATTATTAGAGCAAAACAGATTCCAATTAAACATTTATGGCAGACAGTCAATTTATCTTTTTTTTTAATTTGTTTTATCAATTTTTTTATTTGGTTAACAAATTCCTTTTTCTGTAGAAATAGAATAGATGTACGAGTGGGCTTATATACATATACTAATATATATATACACAAGGCACTGTGTTGAGCCCACTTTTTTTCATTATCTATATTAATGATATTACTGACGTCATCAAACATAGCAACGTAGGAAACTTTGCAGATGATTCCAAGCTCCAGAAATTCATCAATGGAGTGGGTGACCGCACAGGCCTCTAATCACATCTATTTGCTGTTATTCAGTGGGCTGAAAAAAGAACGATATGCTGCTGAGTAACTGGAGCTAACAACATAGGTTGGGCCACTCATATAAACTGCAAAGTAGACAAAGCCCGCACAATGTGCTCTTGGATTCTCAGAACTCTCTAGTCGAATGATATCGACAACATTATCCTTCTATTCTCTAGATGTGCCTGAGCCGCCTTGAATACTTTTGTCCAATGTGGTCTTCCCACATGTACTGTGAGAATTGAAGCACCTCAAACGTCATGGTGTGGAAATCCTGATTTGAAGGACATCACCAGGTGGTGATATTAAGTTAGACATGGCTTGGGCCAATACTGGCCGAAACATCAAAATTATATATATATATATATTTGAATGAAACATTTAAGAGAATCTTCCCAAAATGCCTTTAGGTGATGCTTAATTATTATCAATTGAAAATAAACAATACAATCAACTGTAGTATGGAAGTCTATAAGCTTATGATCCAGCTATATGTTGAAGATTTTCATTCGATGAAGAGCCAACATTTGTTGTATTTTAGTCTATCTAAAATAAATAAATAATTAAACAATATGATACAGAGACTCTGAAAATGAGTAGTGCAATTTCCTCTGAATTTACTATAATTTACTGAAAACTATTTCATTCTGAATAAAATCAACTCAATTAATATATATCAATTTTGTGTAACATCCGCATATTGATTACTCATACATTCAATAGGTTCAGTATTTGAAATCTCTTTATTGGCAGCAATAATTGGAGCGTAATATATTTCCTCTTTCCAGCATTGGTGGAGAAACCTAATATTAAGGATCTATGTATGTTGCTTGCAACAAATTGCCATAAAAGAAAGGTCGGTTTTAACAACATTGTCAATATTGTTCTAAAAGTTTGTATCAGCTAAAAGTACAAACGTTCTCACTATTGATTAATTATAATGACCTGATCGTCTCTAAAGAGTGCTTCGCACCTGTCACCACTGCATTACACACGTCCTTTCCTTCTCACTCTCACTCGCATTATCAATTTCGTCTCCCCCTACATATATGTGTATGTATTGTATATATATTTATGTGTGTGTGTATATGTGTGTACGTGTGTGTGTAAGAGAGAGAGAGAGAAAGAGTGTGTATGTGTGCATGTGTGTAAAGGGGTTATATTGAAACTTCATAATTCATTATATTGTTTCCATTCATAGAAGTCTACGTCCACGAATATTCTCGCCAAGCCAAATCAAGTATAGAATACGTCAAAAGCATAGAAGTACTCTACAGCTGGTCACTAATAGTTCTTTTCGCTAGTATACAATGCCATTTTTCTAATACCGTAGTGTGAGACGTGAGGATAATTTCTGTCTATATAAATTCACTACGTAGAATTATATTTCAACACACTAGGTAAGTCAAAATCCTGCAGTGTGAGTCCACGAATTCCACTCAGAGAGAAATTTCAATATTAGTTTTAAAGACTGATAAATGCATACAATTTCACAAACTACACTATGAATAGATGAATAAATATAATAATCATATCTATAGTATTTCATTCGGATATGGGAATGAATCGATGGGAAAATAGGATTTATTTGAAAATGTACTTCAGTTTGAATCAAAGTATATTATTAAGAGATGACTCCTTTTCTGAAGATTTAAATTGGACTTGTACATTATGACAACAGCGTTATATGTATGTACATTATATATATATATATATATATATAAACAAATAGTAAGGAAAAAGTTATTTTCAATGGAAAATGTTGAAGAAATTCTTTCAGTGAAATATCAAAACATAAATTTACTTACAATACCGGTTTCAGCATTATATGGATTGTCAATTGCGGATATATACATATATATATATATATATATATATATATATATAATGTACATACATATAACGCTGTTGTCATAATGTACAAGTCCAATTTAAATCTTCAGAAAAGGAGTCATCTCTCAATAATATACATTGATTCAAACTGAAGTCCATTTTCAAATAAAAGCTATCTATCTCTCACTCTCTCTCTATATATATATAAATATATGTATATTTATATATATATATATATATATATATATATATATATATATATATATATATATATATATATATATATATATATATATATATATATATATAAATATATATATATTTATATATAAATATATATAGAGAGAGATAGATTGATAGACATAGATAATCCTGTAAGTTTCTAAAACAGAGTTCAGAGTTATTTCAAAGTTAAATCCAGTTAGTATACCTCCGGCCATCTTAGATTTAAATCACAAAGAAATAAGCCACAAATTTCAATACTTATTTGATTAAAGTATTTATTTGATCTACATGTGTTCCATTCTCTTGGGATATTGCTCACAATGTCATTATAAGGAAATTTTCAGGATTAATTATAAACATAACATATTAAAAAGCTTTAATTACCAATCGATATATGCTTTATCTGCATGATCCAGCGGCCAATTGTAAACACATTTTTTTCTCGTGTTATGAAAGGTTAGAGTTGTTAGAATCATTGAACAGTACTATTCATACGTTGTTCTAACTGTTATTAGAAGCAGTCCTATTCTCATATTAATATAATCTATGTCTGTCGTTTGTGCAAGTATATTTGTATTTACTGAAGTTAAAGTCAGCAGACTTAACTCCGGTATATATATTGTTAAGCGTTAATATTATGAAGTCTACGGAAGCATCTAATAGCTATATATATCTATATATATATATATATATATATATATATATATATATATATATATATATATATATATACATACATACATACATATATATGTCCCAACGCTCTGATACCATCAACACCATAAACACAGAGCTGGCATATCTAAGATCTGACTAACTGCCTGAAGAGGTCATAGCCATTCAATGGCTATCATCGAAATATATATAGCAGTAAATAAAGGATTATGAGTTCATGCAATTGACTTATGTTTCGTCACTATATATATATATATATATATATATATATATATATATATATATATATATATATATATATATATATATATATATATATATATATATATACGTATGTATGTATGCATATCAATATGTGCGTGTGCCTGTATCTGTGTGTGTGTGTGTTTGCGAAATGTAACCGGAAGAAGACAACTGACGAAGTGGTGCAATTCACGCTTAATAGGATACGGTAAGAGTTACAGTTTGAGACACTAGTCCTTCATAAGAAAATACAATAAGAAATTAAAGAAGTAAAAAGATACAGTGGGGGAGAGTGTGGGTGCAGAAATGAAAAATATTTCTCCGAGAAAATGGCATGTCTGTTCATAAATATGTGTACATACATATGTGAGGAATGGAGTGTATGTGTCTGGGTTTGTGTTGTTTTTTTTTGCATATCTTTATGTATATTTTTGTGTGGGTATGTTCGTGTTTATCTGGATATTAATGACACTTTTCCAGTGACCGAGATTTTCAATAAACACATTAGTTTGACTTGTGTAACAATGATGATTCTAATCTCCCCCACATTATCAAAATGTCAACGACTATATGCCTAATCATAAATTCATTATAAGATGGAAGACTGCGAAATTAATAATACTAGGCTAGTTATAGATTGTAGGATATGAATAAATAAATAGTCAGAATCATATCCATATTTATTTAGTCTTCTTGTGAAGAATATTAGCACACTACAGGGGTCATGAGGCGCTTCGTTAGTTATAGTTGTTTCCAGAGATTGGACCTCACAAATATACAACTGCAATGGACGCAACGTAAACAAATGTCCTTTAACTTAAAAAGCCTTATATACATTATTAATATTCTTTCATTAAATGATGCCCTGCTAACTCCAGAGATTATGGGGTCATCCAGAAGTGGTTATAAGTAGTTCCCTAAGACACTGCTTGAGAATTTAATCAAACCTGCAACGAATTATGTGAGAAATAAGCACACACCCACCTACCCTCAGACATACACCTACAAATACACACACATACACATGTATATATATATATATACATATATATATATATACACAGACAGACACACACATAGAGGAGCGTGCATATATATATATATATATATAACGAAGGTATTGTGGTAAGGAACCAGATGGACCATAACGCACCAAAGTACTCAATACTTAGGGTAGTAGAGTGGGTAATAGGAACAAGTATGACCCCGACGGCAGAGCTCAAGCCGTTTCGACGGCTATTTCCAGAAATAGCCGTCGAAACGGCTTGAGCTCTGCCGTCGGTGTCATACTTGTTCCTATATATATATATATATATATCTGTGTGTGTGTGTGTGTGTGTGTGTGTGTGTGTGTGTGTGTGTGTGTGTGTGTGAGTGTGTGTGTATGTATGGGTTTCTGTGTGGTAATCACAGTTAAAGAGTTGATTCAATACGTTGCTAGAGTATGGACATGATCAACCTCTATAGAAATAACTTTTACGGCATTAGATCTACTACATCCGTAGATAAAACAGTTGTTGTTCTGTAGAAGTAATTTCTTTATATAATAAATAAATATATATACATGCTTATGTAGTGTGTCTGTGTTACTCTGTAATGTGACCCTTGTAGTATATCATGCAAGTAAATATAACTTAATATTTAAGTTTTATGTGGCATTCTAATGAGAAGAATCATTATTATGATTAAAAAACAGATAATTGTGAGGAGAGACTTAATATTGAACACACCATCTAATTCTTGCTGACTTTGTCAGAGATAGATTGGATATATGGTTAATTAAATTTGGATGTGATTGATTTCATATTCATTATTAATTCACTTGTAATAAAATATTCTATTTACTTACGCTGAATTTGGCTGATATATTCTCTACTTCCAAGTACACATCATATACTTTATCATGTAAGTATGGTGAAAGTGCTAGAGTTGTTCTCAATTAATATATATGACCATGTACGCATGTTTGATTTTGAATGTTTGTGGTTATCTATGAGACGTACATATATGTGCATATATGTACCAATTCAGATTTTATATTAATCTATTTATGTATATATAGGACCGTTCAACGCCACCTTTCAAAACACATGTTCTCCGGATTTTCGCAAACATTGACGCGATAGCCAATAATATATTAACCCACCCAAATAGTTGTGTCAATATCTGATGACATCCAATCGGTGCAGGTCGCTGCTGCAGGTATTGCACGACGGCTACATTACTAGTGTCTCAGAATTATGTATAATTAATAATGCTGATTATTATCAGCATTATTAATTATACGTAATTCTATAATTCTGTAACGTCTGCAAAAACATTTAATCAATATATATATATATATGTGTGTGTATGTGTGTGTGTATGTGTGTGTGTATGTGTATTAATATACCTACATGTACACACACAAACAATTGATTTTCTGTAACGAAACCAAACCAAACGATAAAAGTACATATATTTCGCTCTAGTTCTCTATTATTATTTCAGTTACTAGGGCGGTGAATTAGCAGTATCGGTAGAGGGTCGGACGCCATGCTTTCCAGCATAGTTACGTCCCTTTACGATGTCAGTTCAAATCCCGCCGAGGTTGACTTTGCCTTTCAGCCTTACGGGGTCGAAAAAGTAAAGTACCAGTAATGCACTGGATAATTGCTGGCCTTGTGCCTAAAGTAGAAACAATTATTTCAGTTACTAGAGTGATACTCACTCAGATCATACTGACATAGAATATGATATATTCTATATAGTATTTTGCATGATGATCAACTGTTGGAGATGCACATTTGTATATAGCAAATCAAAAATATTGATTTGTTATATTTAATTGACTGTAGCACTAAGACAGAGTTTAAGCAAAATAGAGATGTATATGAAGATATATAAAGATATATAATATATTTATATGTGATAAATAGCCTCGCTACCAGAGAAAAATATCTATTTATTAAGGAAACGAAACAAAATGCGAAAAATATTTTTTTCGATTTAGCTCTATGCATATGACATAAATTTGTCTGCCTATGTTTTCTATTTTCTATATACAAATGAGCATCACCAAGGACGCTATCAAATAAAATTATATTTCACCACATTTCGTTTATTACGTAATAAATATTATACGTATTTCCATGATATTAGAACCGTAATTGCACATCCTCCGGTCAGATTTGGTCAGACAGGTCTCACCTGTAAAAGCGTCATTGATGTAATATATGAACGTATCGTCCAGAAGGTTTTCCATGTTGATTATCCGTCACTCAGTTGATCTTCTTGGTCTTAGGTGCTTCTGCGCCGTTCGACGCATAGAGCAGTGTATACTCGCCACGGTCACGATTAGTTAGTTGCCATCAAGTCTTTTTGGAACGTTCGCCACTAGGCGATCCTAGGGCAACCGCGCCAGCGTTTGCCGCCACGTGGAGTCCAGTTCATCGTTGTTTTCGAGTGTCGTTCGTCAGACTGGCGCAGGATATGGCCAGCCAGGTGGCACCGGCGCTGCGAGACCATCCTCTGTAGCCTCCACGACATGGCCCTCCGCATGATTTCCTCGTTTCGCAATCGGTCGCGCCAGGACACACGAAGGATCATTTGCAGGCACTGCTGGTGGAAAGCGTTCAGCCGTAGCTTGATCCTGGTGCTGATGCAGGAAGACGACCCGACTTGGGGCAACCGCTGGAAAACAGCGGCTACTTTGCCAATCAGACAGGTTGTGTCGAGCTCCTCGTAGCCATTGTTTGCTAGGATGCTGCCCAGATAGATGAAGTGATCGACTTCTTCTAGGTCTTGTTGGTTGACTCTGATCGCTGAACATGTGCTGTTGGCTATTCGCATTACCTTGGTCTTTTTGGGGTTGATTCTCAGGCTGATCTTTTCTGCACTCTCTTGCAGGGATGATGTTCAGGCTTGCAGATCTGCACTGTCTTCAGCGATCAAAGTGATGTCGTCGGCGAATGCCTGGTCCCTCAGCCTCGACTGGCCTCTCCTTGCGATTCCTAGACAGGGTCCTTCATCTGCTCGCCTTAGGAACAACAGCGGAGATAGAATGAAACGCCGTTTGACTCCGGAGACAATGTCAAAGAACTCCGTCATCCCGGACTCAGATGCACGCTAAGCTGGATGTTGCGTACAGGGCCTTAAAAATGGCGATGAATCTTGCAGGAATGCCGTACGAGTGCGCGATATTCCACAGCGATACCCGATGGCTTCTGAAAAATCAATGTATTAGACTGCCAAAGCATGGTGAAGAAAAACGCATTGTTCGAGGATATTGCGTAGTATGAAGATCTGTTCGGTGCAAGATCGATTGTTTCTGAAGCCGGCATCTACTTCCCGGAGCACAGAGTCGACAGCCTGCCGGATTCTACGCAGCAACATAGGGATGAATGTTTTGCTTGGGAGTGACAGCTATGTGATACCGCACCAGTTGTTGCAGTCGGGCAGGTTTCTCTTCTTCAGCAGTTTGACAATGACACCACGTTGCCACTCAAGAGAGACCCCAGAAACCCTCCAGCAGTGGTTCATCAAAGTTGGCAACACCCTTATCATGCTATCCTCACCGAATTTGAGCAACTCTGTAGAGATCTCCCCCAGCCCGTCTGCTTTGCAGTTCCGCAAGTCACTGATCGCATCTCTCGCCCTCTGCTTCACGATTTCATCCTTGAAAACCTTAAGTACCGCAGTTCTTGCTGGAGTCTATGTGGTCGGGTCCATCAGATCGATTGGATTTGGTTGGTTCAGCGTTTCCCGGAAGTGCTCCATACATCTCTGGTCCTGTTCTGCTCTAGTGGTCAATGTCTTACCATTTTCGTCCTTCACTGGCATGTTGGCACCGCTTGACACTCCCGTAAACTCCCTCCCGATGTGGAACAGTGTTTTCGTGTTGTTGCGACCAGCAGCATTCTTTGTTTCAGCACCTTTTTTCTCCAGCCAGATACATTTGTCCCGCAGGTGGGTTCACTTTAGTCGCTCGATTTGGCGGTATGCAGTATTTCTTTTCCCTTGGTCTTCCTCCGATCTGGCAGAATCACGTTCAACTTTCGCCTTCTATCGTTCGTCAATCAAATCCTACTTTGGGTCCTGGGCCCATTGTTCTTTCCTTGTTCCTCGCCTTCGGTCAACAGCTTCTTGTGCTGCTTCATTCTCTGCTGTAGCAAACTTTTCCCATTCATCTTTCAGATCTGCAGCCTGACTCAACTGCTGAATCCGTTGTGCAGCGCCAGTTGGTACAGTCGCGCTTGACCGGGATCCTTCAGCTTCTCCACTGCATACGGCTTCGTTCTTTCCTGTCATTTTCTTTAGATGCAGCTGAAGTTCAGCACTCAGTAGATGGTGGCCTGAGCCCACGTCTGCATCTCGGTACACTCTGACGTCACGCACCGAGGACCACCAACACTGGTTGATGCAGACATAGTCGATCTTGTTTTACCTTTTCTGGTCCGGAGACTGCCAAGTAGCTTTGTAAATCGCTTTGTGTTTGAAGTGTATATATATATATATATATGTTTATGTGTGTGCCTGTGCGTGTACGAGAGTGTGTGTCTATGTGACTGTGTGTGTGTGTTTAAGTGTGTCTGTACATGAGTGTGTGTGCACATGGATCTGTGTATTCGTTTGTTTGCTTGTGTTTCTGTGTATGATAAAACAAAACGCCCGTGTCAAAATATACATACTGGCACGCATTCTATAAATGATAACAAAAAACAACTGTAGTAGATTACACAATTTGTAAATAATTTACGTTCAATGATTCATGTTTCCCTCCACTATATATACCAAAAGTATTTATTTATTCAATTCACATTATGGACGTATTTTTTCTCTTTTATCTCCTTGTACATATTTTAGTACGGCATACAAATATTGAATGGTCCCTAGGCTCACACGCTGTATAGTTTCAATTTATTTATTTCTATCATTATCATATCCACTGTAAACATTTTGGAATTAAATTAATATACATAGCCCAGTTAATATATTCATTTACATATACGAATGAATTAATAACATCTGCTACAATGAAATACAGCAGAATAATGCGACGCCCAACCGAAAAAAATTCATATAATTTACATATCTCTCTCTTCGATATCGATTTATTAATATGATACAAGTTTCATATATCGCTTTCAATATTTTGCTTTCCCTCTGCTCTTTCCTTCTATTTCTCACTCCCAGCTAACATCACTAACATCATATATATATATA
>OZ024745.1:62836642-62846642 GCA_964016885.1 Eledone cirrhosa
CCATGACCGCAGGAAGGCACTTTGCTCTAGCTCCCTCTAATATCCTCCTCAGCATCAGGATGTGACTGGTGGTTGATCTACCCTTTCTGAAGCCGTTCTGGTTGTCCCTGAGCTTCTTCTCCATCTCAGGCTGGATCCTGTTAAGAATCATCCTGTTGAGGTTCTTTGCCACAAGTGACGTCAGTGATGATCCCCGGTAGTTGTTGGTGTTATAGAGATCTCCCTTCTTTGGCACTGGGACGATGTTACTGATCCTCCACTGATTCGGGGCAACTCCTTTCTCCAGTGCCCCGTTACAGAACCCCAGGATGATATCATCAAAATCACGCCTCTTCATCACCTCTGATGCCACTCCATCTTCTCCACGAGCTTTGCCCTCCTTGATCCACTTCTTGGCTCTCTGAAGCTCCTCTCTGGTGAAGGGCTCTGTCTCAACATCCAGTTCCTCAAACAGCCGCCTGATCTCCCCAGTGCTCTGGGCTGTGGAGGGTGGCTCTCCTAGTAGGGTCCTAAAATGGTCTAGCCATTTCCTCTTCCTATCCTCGGGCCCCGTTCCCTGGATCTGACTCGAACACCTTCTCTTCCTCCCTGTGATCTCATTGATCAACGAGAACGAGATATATACATATATATATATATATGTATGTGTGTGTGTGGAGGCGCGTAGCTAAGTGGTTAGAGAATTGGATTCACAATCGTGAGGTCGTGAGATCGATTCCCGAACGGGCGATGCGTCATGTCCTTGAGCAAGACACTTTATTTCACGTCGTTCCTTCTACCTGGAGTTGCGAACGATAGATAGTATTAGCAATTGGAAAGACCAATGGAAACATTGTTTCCTCGGTCCGATTTGACGAAAGTCGATCGACTGTCGACATGCGCGCGCGTGCGTGTACATGTGCAGATGTGTGTATTGCACGTTAATTTCTTGAGCAGGTTCTTTATTTCTCCAAACAAATATAACACTTCAGGACTGACAGAGTTCTGACAAACATACAAATAGCTTTATAAACAGCTGAGTGGGTCTTGTTTTAGTAATTATTTCGTTAGTTTTAACTATGACAGAAATAATGTAAGGAACGTGTTGTTATTCTAATAATTTTGTAGAATATAGATTCAATCAGTTCCTCGCAATCATGTCATATGTAATGTAAATTCCAGCGACTTCCCTTCTACTCTTTGAAAATAGCAATGTCAATGAGTTTTTCAATGTAGTCCCAGAATTGTTCCCGTCCACTTGCTCGTCGAACTCCACATTGTATGTCGTTCGTGTTCTCGAAACGCATTCAAACATCCTGCATACAATTTATACCTGGAATTAAGTTCCCATATAATATTTTCGGTTCGTGATTCTTAAGCATAAGTGGTGTCTACTCAACTGCAATGAATACTGGAACATCAGGTTCAGCATCAAATGTTTATTTAGATTTCAACGATTGTCCACTCTATTAAATGTTAGTATCTCATACGAGTTACCGACTATTATATCCCTGATGAATTCTCATTTGGTTTTGGTTTTTGATGTTGCTGATTTGTAACAGTCGTCTGTCGAATTTCGTTGATGATGTCATATGTTTTTGGTGAGACACTGTCACGTTAAATGTTTCATAGCTAAATTGGCAATACTCGGTCATGATTATCCTGTTACTTGACATTTTAGACCCACTCCTATACTGGCTTCAAACAATCATGAGGAAAAATGTTAATAACATTAATTGCATCGCTATTCAATCTGCTATAAACCCTTTGTGAATTACATGTAAACGTACGGGTAACAATCTAACGTTCTTATAATTTCCCAGGATGACAAAAGTATTTCATTTACTGCATGTTAGAGTTATATCAGTTTGCTTTTAAATGTATTTTCCGGTCAGTTACAAGACAATATGTATTTTTCCTCTAAAATTCGTAGGTGATGATAATGAATTTATTAAACTCTTTGTATCTGATTGTAGAAGTCAATTTCGAACGGGTGGGACCCATTTGAGCTGCATATCATTTTAAAGGAATCTATGTGGCTCCAAGTTGATAAAGATTGGTCACATCTACACTATACTGTGGGACATTCGCCTCGAAAGCTGATAGCGTTGGTTTGCGGGTGGTTTAATCTACCAAACTGATCCATCTCGATAACATGAAATCCGTAGGTTTGCTATTAATTCATATAATATTTTCAGCCTGTACATATTTGTTAAAGTAAATATGCTAATATTTTTATTATCATACTAATCAGACTACCTCATAGCGTGTGAAATGTCACTGATTAATGTGTGCTTACAAGTGTTGTGCTCGTTCGTTTAGTGTTATCACCTGGTTTTCATTATTATTGTTCCGAAACTTGGTTCGATCGGCCGTTTTCATTTAATCAATCACCGAGAAGGAACATCCATTAGGCCGTTGGTACTTTTGTTTCCTGTGAATATTTTGTTGTTGATTTTATTGAGTAAGTTTTCACATTTGTTCTCTCTGATCCCACATTGTTTGAGGAATAGATATGCAGATAAGATGCAAATGATGAGGCATTTTGAACATTTTAAATTGCATACATTGCTTATAGCATATAGGGAGATTCGCTTTAGCCAATTATTTAGAATCAAAATAGACCATGGCTCCACCACAACCTAAGATAGCAGATTTCTTTACAGCTATGATATTCCTTCAGAATTTACCTCTGCGTATAAAAGTCAGAAAGGTCATATCATGTTTTTTTTCTTCTTAAGGGCCAACGTTGCAGTGATTTGTACTCCTTTGCCGGAAGAACGATCAGTTCGTGTATGCAAACGTGGCGGTATTGGACGCCATGTATCGTTGTGTATGATTGCATTTATGGTATTTATTTTTACATATATGCCTGTATGAAGGTAAGTGTTTATACAATATATTAATTGTTAACTGCCATCTTCACTTAACGTTAATTCAAGGTTACATTTCTTAGTGGAATATTGTGATAGTTTCATAATCACAAGATAAGTATATCATTAATGATGCCGATGATCTGCACATTACTTTCCATTTCCATGTGAAAAATGAACATCTTCAGAAACTGTAACTCTTAAATAATTCGTGTACATACATAATATCATTAATACACATATGTTCTATACTACTGACAACAAGGGTAGTTGAATCTGCTGCAGCATTAGCTAGCATATAATCGGCACAAGAAGATTATTAATCATGTTCCAGTCAGTAAGGTTTGTAGATGTTAAAATATATAGAGGAATAAAGGCAAGGACATAGATTTCGCGCACTCTTATGTTAATCTTATTATTAGAAGTAACCCGATCGTAAAGGGATGTAACTATGCTTTCCAACATAGTTACGTCCCTTTACGATCTGAGTTCAAATCCCGCCGAGGTTGACTTTGCCTTTCATCCTTACGGGGTCGATAAAATAAAGTACCAGTAATGCACTGGGTAATTGCTGGCCTTGTGCCTAAAGTAGAAACAATTATTAGAAGTAACCCGATATTCCAACATACTTCAATCATATTTATATGCTATTCATGTTGAAAGCTGGTCCAGAAATAATCAATGCTATTATGAGCAAATATTCTTTTAAAGACTACACTAAAAATAGTTCACTATATTTACTGTCATCGTGAGGTAATTTAACCAAACATGTCATCAGATTTATAATACTTTAAAAAATTGTGATATTTACAAAAAAAAAACAAAAAAAAAACACATACGATATTGCTATATTATTTTAGAAAGGTCAAGTTTGACGACATAGGGTGGCAACATGCCACTTTACCGGTCAGGTATGGCGGCCTAGGCCTCCGGTCCCCGATCTCACTAGCTTTGCCGGCGTATCTTTCGTCGGTAACCTCGTGCCGCGTGCTCGTCAGCAGGGTTCTTCCAAACACAACAGAACCCTCTGTGTTCAGAGAACGTGAGGCCGCCGGTGAGACGTGGGACCGGCTGGGACTTAGCCCAATAGACGTCCCTCCTCCTTCTCCCCCTGTTGACATCAAGTCCCCCCAACGCACTTGGGATGCCATCCAGTGCAGCCTGGCCACAGACAGGCTCACGCGCCAGCTCGTCCAGCGCCATCTTGCTTGTTTTCGTGCGGCCTCCAAACCCCACAATGTTGCCTGGCTCCATGCTCTGCCCTCCTTCTCCACTGGCACGCATCTAGACAACCATAGCCTGCGAATCGGCGTTTCCGTGAGGCTCGGCCTGCGGATCTGCCAGCCACACCAATGTCGCTGCGGTTCCACCGTGGATTCTTTCGGCCTCCACCCGCTTTCCTGTCGCCACAGTGCCGCCCGCATTCCACGCCATGCTGCTTTCAAGGAGGTCATTAAGCATGGCTTGGACGCTGCAGGCTTCCCTTCCCAGCTCGAGCCGGTGGGGCTGCATCGAGGGGACGGCAAAAGGCCAGATGGTATGACCATCTTTCCGTTCCGCGGTGGCAAACCCCTCGTCTGGGATGCCACTTGCACCGATACTTTCTACAGCCGCAACCTGGTGCAGTTTGCGACTGACCCAGGTTCTGCTGCATGTCGGCTGAGGGGACCAAACTCCTCAAATACCGGTCGCTCTCCGATAGGTTTGCGGTCGTTCCCCTGGCAGTGGAAACTTCTGATGTCCCCGGCCCCAGGGCTACCTCCTTACTCACCACCATAGGCGCTGAGCTGGTCAGCCGCATGTGTGAGCCCCGCGAGTTGGAGTGGCTTTTCCAGCGTGTCTCCCTTGCCGTCCTGCAGAGAAATGTCTTCTCCCTTCTGTCCGCCGTTAAATACCATTCTTTCATCTCATACAACACAATAACGTTTTCTTTTTAGAAAGGTTAAGATATTATTATGGAAGTATTCAAATATAATGTCACAAGGAAGTTGAATAATATTATGCATTGTACAAAAGGGCGGTGGAATGGCAGTATCAGTAGATGGTCGGACACCATGCTTTGCAGCAAAGAGTTACGGCCCTTTATGATCTGAGTTCAAATTCCGCCGAGGTTAACTTTGCCTTTCATCCTTACGAGGTCGATAAAATAAAGTACCAGTAATGAACTGGGTATTTGCTGGCCTTGTGCCAAAAGTAGAAACAATTATGCATTGTACAAATATAACGTTGTTAACACTGTCACCGACAACTTTATGTTATGAATATATGCTTATACCTTGACCGTGGTTATGTATCGAGTCATAATATTTAATATCTTATAACGGGGAAAACAATTTGTCTAGGACGAGAGTTTCATTTTATAGCTATTGTCTTAGTCATTGAGTTCCTATGAAGTTATTTACATGGCAGCGCTGTGTATGCGATATTATGAACAAACAATAAACATCTTTATATTTACATCTCAAAAGGCTTTCATATAATCATTTACAGAGGCATAAATAATGCAAATAAGCAGATTATTAAGCCCTAATAACATTTAAAACACTGCAGCCATTTTGCATAATACTATATGTATAACACATCATTTCAATCCTACAAAATAAAGATGTATCATTGATCTATCCAGGGTAATTAGAATTTTTCTGAATATATTTTCGAAGTAACTACGGTAAATTCCTATTGTACTATTGTAAATAACTTCATAGGAACTCAATGACTAAGACAATAGTTATAAAATGAAACTCTTGTCCTAGACAAATTGTTTATCAGCATTTTAATAGACATATATGGAGTAATGCCAAAACAGGTTCCAATATGGCAATTGAAACATTGGTGAATCCATACATTGAGCATCATTTTACTGAATATTATACCTCTGCCGCGATGAGTTGCATGGCACTTCTACAGTGATGTTTATCCAAACAGAAACAAAGAAATCTTTAAAATTACAATAACAGAAAGCATGATTAGATTCATGTAGAACGTATTCTAAAGTAAGTTGATATAACATCCATATACAGCTATGTCATATTATATTTATAATGAATATATTTTAGAATTTAATGCTTCATTTATCCAAACAAGTTTGTATATAATTTACATATGAAGCAGTGAACATGAATATAAATATATGACAATGACTAAGTTAAAATAATATAGATATAATGTAACGGAAATTCAAGTAAAAAAATACTACAATAGCGAAGTAAGCCTTTAAAGACTTGTAAGAATGTTTGGATTATTCTGTACGTTATTGATTGTTTTCATTATATGTGTTCAGTATGCCTTCGATTTGGCTGTCAGCTTTGCCTAATCAACCGAATGAAAACACATATCAATCAAAACATGTTGCTCTTTATCGGACGATCTGGCATAAAACTAATTAAATCTAATTTTTCTGATCTCAAAAGAAACATCTTAAAGTGAAGGCTGCAATGACATTAAATATCTAATGACATAGCAGTTCATTACCCGTTAATTGTTTAATGCATCTTGAACATTACTCTTACACTCTAAAGCTATTCGGTATGTTTGCAATGCTTTTTTTTACGGGATAATTTTACTGCTTCTTTTGAAAATATCTCACTATAACGTTCACGTTTGAAATATTACGATAGGTAAAATGAAAGTTAAAAAAAGATATCTGCTTTGTGGTCTCGAAGCCGAGGAGTGTATAATTTTGAAACCTGTTTTGAACGGAAAATTTATGTTGTTACATATCACGCTTCGGTGGGCGATACAACAAAGAGGATATATTCTTAGAGTAAGAGAGCGTGATTTTAGATTAGTCTATAATTTGATCAGCTTACAATGTGTGTGAGCTGTTGGTCATTCTACAAAAACAATTCTAGGAGAGTAATAATTTCTTTTCAATAAATGTTATCAAGGCAAGTCAAACATCAGCCATCTTCACACATCTTTGTAATTCGACATGTTTATTACATGGAGACCTTCAATTGAATTTTGTGTACGGTCAAATTTAAATAAAAAGTATCCAGAAGTTTTTCAAGACCGAGAAACGAGCAACTGTGACTGATCATATTCTGTAATATATTTTATAATTTCATATATCAGAAGGATAAGTGTATAAAATTAAATTCAGCTAAACATTAATAATCTTAAGACCATAAACACGCGCAACAACATAGGTCATACTATCAGAAATGTTTAAAACAATACACAGGTCTTACAGGTGCCCTACATTTATATTATTTCCTTTAATGTGGAGGAGGATATACAATAAAATATAAAGTCGTATGCTGCTACGCTGAACTCGAATAATACTACATGTACTGATTATATCAGCATATCCCATCTAGAAGATAACGGAGAATATACATCTTCCTGAGAAATGTCTTGTTTGTACTAATGTAATAAGCCATTATTTTACTGTTAGTTGCCGAGCAACTAACTCTGTTATCATATTATCCAAGGCGCAGTATGAACCGTTTGACGTTGAAATAATTAGTTATTTACCCAACCATTATATTATTTCTTACAACAAACGTATTTTTCCTGATATTAAGAATATAGTTTTTGTATATTCTGATATGAAACATTTCTGAGATAACTAACTACAAGGAAATTCAATTAGATAAATGTAAAGCTAAATGTATTAAAACTAAATTTAAAAACACAATGTTGTTTTCACACTCTACGCTTATGTATATATGAATCAAGCATCCGATAAATGGATATTTCTATATTTCCATATATAAACAGTCCACGATTTACAAACATACATATATGTATGCATATATATATGCATATATGTATGTTTACATACACCATACATGTGCTGTCACCATATTTTTCATACATAGGTGTCTATGTCATAGTATATTTTATTAGAATTTACGTGTATACCTATGTACTGTGTTGTTTTCTTAAACAAGTATTGTTCAGACGTTTAACTCAGAATATACACATATATACAATATAAGATGTATTAACACACGATTATAACCAAGTCCTTAATAAAATATATGCGTTCCGATCGCACCAATGTATTTCATCCTTGGTTCTCTATTTTTACAAAACGTGCATAGGGAAATAGTGTATTTCAAAATATGTTATACGACAAAACAAATCTTTCCCCATATTAAAAGGCCAGGATATGATTTAAAAGGTTGTTAATTACAAGTTCTCAGAGGAGAAGACCAATATATTTGAGACAGTCATCTTTCGCAATGTTTTAACATACGGATTACATATTATTAATATTTTCCATATGATTCCTTTTCTTATGTCAAAATAGGTTTGATTATATTTAACCTGACACCAAAAAAATAACTCACAACAAATAAAGAATTATAATCCACCTGCTCATATATATATATATATATATATATATATATATATATATATATATATATATATATATATATATATATATATGAGCAGGTGGATTATAATTATATATATATATACACATAATATTATAAGCATATATATCTACATATATAAATATGGGCATCAACATATGCAAACACACTCAACTATACACACATATACCCCATACATATATATATATATATATACATATATATATATATATATATATATATATATATATATATATATATATATATATATATATATATATATATATATATATATATATATATATATATATATATATATACATATATATATATATATATATATATATATATATATGTAGATAAATCTACCAAGAGTTTACGGTAGTGTCCGATCCGTATGAAGAACTCAATGTAATCCGGATATCATGGAAAGAAGAGATGCAATGAAAAATCACTTTCGGTGAAAGATAAACGGAATACAGAGTCAAGATAAAATATTAAAAAAATAATGAATAAAACAATGAAACAGTTCCTTATATTAAACAAAAAAAGTTCATTATTTAACGATCGTTTCTAGGATATATATGTGTTAGAATTGGCATGCATATTCAACAGATCTATGTACAAAATTATACAAAATTATACAAACTATCAAAATTAAATATACATATCAACACATATATATGCCGTCTTCAGAAATAATGAAATATATTTATTGATAATAACAACAATTCAAAATTACAGGTCTGTTTGGGAACAGAGTTCAAATTGACCAATGAAAACACAAAAAGTTTATACAGTTAGGTGTGTGTATATATGTAAGTAACTTCGTTCACAGATATGCATAAAAATATATGTTCACATGCATACGCATGCCGAAAAGATGTATGTAAATACAAAAATTCAAGGCTAATGTCTCTGTATGTTTATAATCTACAGATAAAATACGTATACGCATATAAACATATAAATATAAAATATATATATATATATATATATATATATATATATATAGGTAAGTTATTCGGAGGTAACCACAGTAAGTAAGGTACTCAATTCATAGCAGAGTAAACAGTTTTAATATAGATAACTGGTTTATAGAATTCTCTTGGCCTTTGTCACCCTAAGTAGAGCTTTAAAGAATTAGCTTTTAAATAATTTCCCTTTTCTTTAAATCCATCAACCATTACCGACCACCAACCATCTTATAGACACCTGAAATATAGGCATTGTTAGCTTAAGAGAAACTTAAAAATAAGGAGTGCCACCCCAATTTGAACTTGTTTATAGAATTCTTTCTGCCTTTGTCACTCTAAATATAAATTATAGCCTTAAAGAATTAGCTTTTAATGAATTCCCTTTTGTTTCAACCAATGACCCCCCCCCCCCCTCTTACCACCTGAAAAGACATAAATACCACAACATTTATTTTGGAAATCCAGATTCCTGATGATTTCTAAAGAATGAAACAGTTCTAGTCCTGTAGAATCTCATATATATATATAACGAAGGAAATGTGGTAAGGAACCAGGTGGACCATAACGCACCAAAGTACTCAATACTTGAGGTAGTAGAGTGGGTAATAGGAACCAGTAAGACCCCGACAGCTGAGCTCAAGCCGTTTCGACGGCTAATTCTGGACTCATATATATATACGCACAAGCCTCTGTATGTGTATGAGCTGCGTATTTGCAATGTATTTTGTCGATTATTGTTATTTAGTTAACTATCACATTATACGTGACTTCAAGAAGTGTATATTCTTGGGAGACTTGATAATTCTCATACCTTACATACAGTACTGCGAACTCGAATATCTCTTGG
>OZ024745.1:62851642-62854142 GCA_964016885.1 Eledone cirrhosa
AACTATTATCATTATTCACGTCTGTATACTAAAAATAGCCCTTGTTTGCTTAATAATGATCAAATTACTGTTTAATTGTTTAAGACTATATGACATCTTTCGTAATTCCTTGCAGAATATCTTACAGCTTAGCTCGAATGTCAGTGCTTTTGATTATTCGTAGCCCTACGAGAGTTAGTGGCATTTTAGTTGTCCGCCTGTCTCATTGTGTCTGTACGAATGTATTGTTATTTCATCTCAGTCCGGTGGTCGGTGGTATGAATTAATGTTTCATATAAAATTGTTTTTCCCTTGTATCCAAACATAATAGAACTACCTCTACCTAAAGAGAGATCTAAGTTGACTTTCTAATTGCATTAACTCTTACTCTAGCAACCAAAACAAGACAGTTTGAACAGAAGCATGTCTGAGATGCGTCTAACTACCAATTCGTCTAATTTCTGCACTCCCATGTCATGTGATCTATTTAGTTTTGATAGGAAATTCCCATAATACGGTTGATTTTCAGAATCATTTATCAACATGTGTTAAAATGATTCCCATAGAAGTGTCATACTTATTTCCAAATGAATTTGAGAAGTATTTCAATGGATATTTTGTTGTCTTTCCTCTATTGAATCGTGAATACAGTGACCGAGTGGATCACAAGGTCTGTTGGAGCTACACTGATTACAATCACCAGATCATAGATACATTTCTAAAATTACATTATTGATCTTAAGTGATGACTCCTCGTTTCGCTCTTAAAATCTCTGTACATAAGCAACACTAAACATTATCGTCTTGTTCCCATAGAGCTATGCATGAAATGGCATAATTCGTTTCATGTCTAATAGCTTCCTTACTATAATAATAATTTATGCTTTGTATTATTTGTGATTTTAATCTTATCTGACTTTGGAGTCCATGGCATGTTATGAAAAATAATTTAACATAATACCTCAGACATTATATATATATGTGTGTGTGTGTGTGTGCGTGTGTGTGTGTGTTTGTGTTTGTGTGTGCCTATCTGTGTGTGTGTCTGTGTATGTGTGATTATTTTATATACTCACTGCGATTGAGTAAAACTGACAGATTATTTGGTGAGCTATCTCTAGCACTCCTTCAAACCTGCCTGTTGCTTTATCATACGGGAAAGCTGATATATATTGTGGCTTGGTGAATTTTTTTCCTTATTGTGAGATAATCTTTTTTATGATGAGCAAACTCTCCCGATATTAATTGTCTTAGTAACTTAAAATAATTGACATCGGTCTTAAGATTTGAAACTGTAGAAAGGGAATTTCGATGCGAATATTTTATTCTTCTCTGAATTTCTTTTACTAACGTCTCCCATTTGTGACTTTAAAATGCTCTCATTTCTTCACTGAGCCAACCCTGTGTTATTTGGACATACTTTTTATATACCTCCATGTACTATCTAAAACAATATATGCCACTTCACCGATGAAATCTATGTGACAATATTACGTGTGTACATTAAACATTTGAACTTGATAATAGAAATGTGCTTGAATGCAATTTATCCATCTCATATTCGATTTACAAATGTAAATTTTAAATAGCTTTGCAGACACGGAGTAACATGACATTAAATGTATAATTAAAACTCCAATATAAAAATTATTCATAACAAAATGATGATGCCACAAGGAAATCAGTTCAAACATGTAGCGCTCAACCGTTCATGAAAGTAATATCCTCGGAGCAATGTTGAACGTATATTAACATCTCAAAACATTTGTATATTTTTGTTTATTGTTTAACGTATTTCATAAAAGAAATGTCAACAATTAACAGCAATATAGTAATAAAGCTCTCTATTCTTATGTCTATTTATCACATTCTCTTTTCTATTGTTCTAAACACTCTTACTAGTTACATATCACATTCGATTAAAGACAAATATATTTAAAAGGAATATGATACAATATACCTACATGCTCCTTAGTATAGTCGTGACGTTGTAACGTTTTTTTTTTTTTAAATTTGTTTGTGTTTTACACATTCTTTCTCTATATTTAGATATTTCATTTTGAAACCGAGTCTTCTTTTCTTTGTTGACTAGTGTTATAACACAAATTGAGTGTTGTTAAAATTTAGATTCATACAGCTTGAACTGTGTAGCACTCTATATTGCGTAAATGTATGAGATGCAATAAATAGTAATCCACGCGTTTGTTTTTGTTGAATAAAAAAGAATGTATATAAAAACATTCTCAATTGATAAACAGCAATAAAACACACACATACATATATACATTTATTTATTTATGTATATATTTTATGTATACATATATTAATTTGAGATTTGGGCATATATATAGATATAGATATATAGATATATAGAATCTGTGGTAATGACATATATAATATTAATGAAACGTTCAAATACATTTGTATTGCTCGAATGTGCGAGGAATCTGGACAGTAGCAATATATCAACATACATCGATTAAGAGGCCCTAGAGAAATAGTGACAGCATTCCAAAGCGAA
>OZ024745.1:62859142-62874142 GCA_964016885.1 Eledone cirrhosa
TGTGTTTATACGTGGTGTGGATGTAGGTGGCGTGGATATATATATATATATATATATATATATGTGTGTGAATGAAGTTATTCCGTCGGAAAGGACTAGGAAAAAAGAGTGCTCTATGTAGCTTACAGAGCTTAATAGTTATGTAATAAACACCATAAGATAATTATTTCATTTACGAGTGGTTTCTTGAAAGCAAGCAAATCTGCTTTCAGTCATCAGAATGAAAACATCCTGGTGTTTTTATTGGATGTGGATTTTCAAATCCACATCCAATAAAAACACCAGGATTTGCTTGCTTTCAAGAAACCACTGGTAAATGAAATAATTATCTTATGTTGTTTATTACATAACTATATATATATATATATATATATATATATGTTGATTTAAAACTGCACTATCCACAAGTGTTTTTTAGCCTTCATATCATGTTCTCCTGTTTTATCTGATGAAAACACAAATATTATTGCATGATGATGTTTGTTTTTGAAATGCGCATAATAAAATACATGGAACTCCTTTAACCATCTTTTGATCTTATATTATATATATATATATATATATATATATATATATTGTTATACTTTGGGAGGGTCATGTTGCCAATAAGAAACACACGCACCAGTTGCTTTCACTTCAATTTAATTTAATATATATTTATAAATTTACAAATTTATAAATTTCTGGTTGGTTGGTTGGTTCCAACCAACCAACCAGAAATTTATAAATTTGTAAATTTATAAATATATATTAAATTAAATTGAAGTGAAAGCAACTGGTGCGTGTGTTTCTTATTGGCAACATGACCCTCCCAAAGTATAACAATATCGGTTTCAACACACGATTTCAGATAAAGAATCTTGCTAAACAAATTCAGAAACGAAATATATATATATATATATATATATATATACCAGCTACAAATGTAACTTTGTTCAAGTATATCAATCTTCTTGACTTATAATATTAATACTCTCCTTGAGATTCAACGTTAAAACGGGTTATGTTTCCGAGCAAAACGTGTCAGTTTCAATAAAAGATATGCCTCCATACCCCTCCGCTATATTTATATATATACTAGCATTAAAGCCCGGCGTTGCTCGGGGTCAGTAAGTTACCAAAGTTAGGTTGCACCACCCATATTATGGCAGCACTTTTTGTCTGCCAGGCACTGGCTGAATGAATTGCAGATCTGGACTGTTGAAGCAAGAGCTGTGCCAGCAGTGACAATTGTAGTTTCGACTATGGATATTATCTCAAATTTATTGTTTCACAGTACCAGCACAACACGCGCGTAGACGATGCCAGCCGAACAACAGAGCTGCGATGGAGTTGTTCTGCATGGTTGTCTAATGTGTGTTTTCTAAATTTAAGACAGTGGGGAGGGGGGGTGATATGAGGAAAAGTTAGCTGCTGTTTCTAGCAGGTTTAGTGACCTCATAGAGGATATGTTTTCTAAATTTAAGACAGTAGGGAGTGGTGTGATAGGAGGGAGAGTTAACTGCTGTTTCTAGCAGGTTTAGTGACCTCATAGAGGATATGTTTTCTAAATTTAAGACAGTAGGGAGTGGTGTGGTATGGGGAAGAGTTAACTGCAGTTTCTAGCAGGTTTAGTGACCCCATAGAGGATATTATTGTGTATAGTAAATGAACTGATACTTCTTTCTTCCACGTTCGTTGATAGATGTTTTAAAAAAGATTTATCGCTATTTTTTTTTGTTGTTGAATAAATTTATATGTTGCTTTTGAATAATTGTTGTTTCGTATGAAATGTAATTAGTTCTCTTTGTCATTGAAGTAAATAAATCTTTGACCGTTCCACACTCAAAAACAAACGTTCTCTCTCTCTCTCTCTCACTCTCTCTCTCTCTCTCTCTCTCTCTCTCTCTCTCTCTCTCTCTCTCTCTCTCTTAAAGTTTGTAAGTTTAATCGTATATCAGAGAAAGTTGCAGCATGTATGTAGTTTTGTTGAATTTTAAGAGGAGTAGAGAGAGGTAAACTGATTGTATTAGAGGGGTAAGGCGTCATGTATTTAGTTTTATCGATTATTTCCCTAGTTGTGGGTGAGTTTGAATGACATAAAGAGTCGTTGACCTAAGTTAGACGATTTACAACATTCTCACAGACGTTGAGTCGAATCGGTGTGAAATTGTGCAAATGTATAAACATGGAATATGCACACACACACACACACAACAAAAACAATGTGCCTTTTATAGATAATGATACATATATATATAACAAAGAAGATTTGGTAAGATACCAGGTGGACCATAACGCACCAGAGTACCCGATAATTAGGGCAGTGGAGTGGGTAATATGAAAAGGGTCAGGACGCCGATGACTAGGTCCCAACAAACTACTGGTTTAATTCACATCTAGCTGTCCAAACGACCGGAGCTCAGCCGTCCCTGACTATTTTCCTTTATATATATATATATATATATATATGGAGGAGGTTATAGTTCACTTGAAGCATTGTGTAATGAGGTATAAACGTTTGTATATGTATAATAAAGCCAAAACATATATATATATATATATATATATATATATATATATATATATATGTGTGTGTGTGTGTGTGTGTGTTATATAATAATATATATATTTTTTTATTTTTCCCCATTACATTACGTTCTATTTGTTCCCGTTATTTTATTTTCTATCACATATCAGCCTCACTTTCAATTGTTTTTAGCCTTTGTTTTTAAAAATTCATATATTATGTCCATATTAAATAAAATGTCATTCTGATGAGCGATTTCAGACGTCTGTGTCGAGCGCGTCTGCCTTCGTGAAAACTTTGGTAAATGGATTAATTGTCTTCTGTTGTTTATTACATAAATAAATAGCTCCGTAGCTTACATAGAGCACTTTCCTTTGCTTTACGCTTCCTACGGAAATACTTAATACATATCCGGCAATCGCTCTGTATAATCAGCTCCTGAATATTACTGGAATTCTATAAGAATCCAGCTTCTATAATTTTCGGCGGAAGCAGAGGGTGCGTGGCTCTGATGATCGCCAAACAGACTGTTAGCTTCACTCCCTTCATTCGCCGAAAAGAATTAAGTGAAATAGTCACTACTTTAAACCGATAGCGTATGGTCTTCTAAATATTTTAAATTAAACATACGGTATATTGCCAAATATACTATATATATATATATATATATCCTTAAAGGGATCTTCTGAAAACAATATATGTATATATATATATATATATATATATATATATATATATATATATATATATATATAAAGAAAAAAAGGATGAAATCGAAAATGCAACTGGAGTCTTATTTTTAAAAAAAAATATATATTTATTTGGTTCCTTTGCCGGTTTCGCAGTTCTTCTGCTTTTCAAAAGTAGAGTTGAGATGGAGGTAAAGGAACCAAATAAATATATATATTTTTTTAAATAAGACTCCAGTTGCATTTTCGATTTCATCCTTTTTTTCTTTATACTTTCACTCGTGTAGGACACCTTGGTTATTTTTCATTTTGTAAAAAAAACCTCACTTTCTTATATATATATATACATACATATATATATATATATATATATATATATATATATATATAATTATTATTTTTATTGTGGGTATTATTATTATAATAAACATAATTATCGTCGTCATTATTAACGATGATAATTTTACCTCCAGTTATGAAAACGAATATGTATATACATCTTATTTCAGAATGAATTTTACTATAAGTCCCAGGCAGTCAATATGATGCATATAAAATAAGACAGTCCCGTGTTTTGACGAGATACACACCATAGCGATAGCAAGACAATGAGCTAAAGATTGAATATAAATGCTATTTGCATTAAGTACAATTGCCTATTAGAAGCTCCTATGTCACACATATGATCAATACATCAATATGGGAAACAAATATATCCAGATTACACCTGTACAAAGCAAACAATAGTTGATCAGAACAAACAAATATTCAGCTACATATATGGAAGATAAAACCTGCCCTTAAAATACGAGGATGATATTGTTAGATAAAGTTTGAAATCGAAGCCCTAAATTGCGGATGTTTCACTGTTACTACTATTACAACTACAACTACTACTACTACTACTACTACTACTACTACTACTACTGCTACTACTACTGCTGCTGGCGCTGCTGTTGTTACTACTACTACTACTACTACTACTACTACTACTACTATTACTACTACTACTACTACTATAGCTGCTACTATTACTGTTACTGTATTGTTGCTAATAATAATAGTAGATAGAGTAACAGTAATAGTAGCAGCGATAGTAGTAGTAGTAGTAGTAGTAGTAGTAGTAGTAGTAGTAGTAGTAGTAGTAGTAGCAGCAGCAGCAGCAGCAGCAGTAATAGTAGTAGTAGTAGTAACAACAGCAGCACCAGCAGCAGTAGTAATAGTAGTAGAAGTAGTAGTAGTAGTAGTTGCTAATAATAATTGTTTCTACTTATGGCACAAGGCCAGCAATTATCCCAGTGTATTACTGGTACTTTATTTTATCGACCTCCGTAAGGATGAAAGGCAAAGTTAACCTCGGCGGGATTTGAACTCAGTAGTTGCTAATAATAATAATAATAGAAAGATATGAAGACGAACAGAAGAAGAAGAAGAAGAATGTGTTTCGGGTGGAACAACTTCGTGGTGGCTAATAAAATAGATTCCCGAATGATTTAAACTAAATCAGACATTATCAATAAATTATATATTTAAACAGATATCGAGAAAGTATATACTAGACAAGAAAAAACAAACACGACCATGTTTGGCTTGCTGCTATCATATAGAACATTTTGCTGATATCGGAAACACTTTCGAAATTTTAAAATTTGTTTGAACAACAACCACAACGTTTAAGCCTCATATAACAACGATTAAAACAATAACAACATTTTTTTAAAAGAATGAATATCGGCGCATGTTAGCAACACTCATAAATATTTTTTGTTATATCAAAGTGTACATGTCATTAAATCATGGACCTATAAAAACACTCACACACATACACGGCAAAAAAAACAACAATGAAAACAAAAAAAAAACACCGAATAATTCTGTCGTATTATGTGGTGCGACGTACATAGAAACAAAAAAAATTGAAACGGTACCTGACGAAAATGGTGACATTCTAAATGAAGTGCTGTATTTTACCCCTCAATGCCAAAATGAAACTGAAAGACACAAATGGACACAAGTGGGGTATATTTCAATCTCATAAGTATATTTTCTGCTACACACTACACACAAAAAAACGAAAATACAGCAATATATTCATGAATTCTGAGAGTGAATTTACCCCGAAACTGATCTAACCCTTGATCCCAACATTCTAGCAAATTTAAGATACATAGTGAAAAACGTATATCGGAAATTGAAGAACTTCTAAATGAATGAATAAAATGCGATGTTACTAATAAAAATAGAAATATTTAGAATGTGGTCCATAAATATATAATTTACAAATGCAAAATCTTTACATGTAAACATCAAGTCACAACAAACCGAAATACATATATAATAGTGATTAATACAAACGGATGCAGACCACTCTTCTTCTAAACATCCGTTACCGGTGTCATAACGACAATCCTCCCCCAGCTCACCCTATCTAGCATTGATGTCTGAATTTCCCCGGCCTCCAGCCCGGTGTCACCTTGACGAACATATTTTAGCGTTGTGGTTGGTCACCGAATTCATCTGCACGCATCAGGTTTCCAGAAAATCACTCTGCAGCAGATTCATTGTCTGGTTAATGGAAGCCTTATGATGTCAGAAATGCGATGAAGGGATCCGTTCAGCGATTTGTTTGCTTGATGTGTTCAGCAGGGTATGTTCTGGAACTTCCTAAGCATCCGGATGAATGTACCATTAAACTTCTTTGTGGGCGATTTTTTCAGTGTCCAAGATTCCCATCCGTAGATGAGCATGGACTCAAGCGTTGTATTCAATAGCTTCAATTCGAGGTGTTTTTGCTCAGTGACATCCATGCCTGTGATAAGAAGTTGAGAGCGTCCCCTAACTTCCTATCCGAGTGTCAACATCGTGCTCAGTGTTTATAAAACTGCCTAGGTCCATTATCTCCGAACTGTCTAGCACATGTACTTGTTTATTTGACGATGCACTGAGGTGTATGATTTTTGTTTCGACAGTACTCAAGAAGAGTCCAATAGACTCCACTGCCTTTTTGTCAGCGACCGACTTTGCATATGTGTTTCCAGGAGAGTTATGTCATCTGCTAAAACCATTTCACGTAGAACTTCCTCCGGATGTCGGGTGGTTTGTCAGCGTTTCTATACTCCTCCGTCAAACGGTCAAGTAAAATTATGCAATGCATAATCATGGCATATAACAAGAAAATGGAGAATATGTCTTATTAGAATATTTCAACACTTATGATGATCTGATGGGGTATCACATAACCAAGAAGAATTTTGAACATTTTCTTTCGATCAATTGAATTAAAAGCCTTCTTGAAATCTATGAATTACCGCCTCCTTGTAATTCCCTAGCTTATCAACAATCCTTCCTAGAGTCACAATGTGTGAACCAGTAGAGAGAAATTGACGAAATCCATTTTGGCTTAAGCTTGGTTGAAAGTACAGCGCTGAATTTCCTGGTGATGCTGCGCATCTGAAACTGTATATTTGAGGATGTCATGTCTGGCTGTAGCCATTTCTGCACTTTCCATGGTGGGTGTGGTTTGAAGGGGGAGTTTTGGTAGGATTTCCTTCCTCACCCACTTCATTACAGATGGACTCAAAGGAAGTATAATTTTCCCCTACAGCCGGTAAGAATTCAAACTTATCAGCAACTGAGTCATTAATTCTCCTTGCGGCCTATAATAAAGCTGTTTATTACTGGATTTCTTGTTCAAGCTAATGGAAAACATGACTCCAGATCATTACAGAGAGAATATGGATGATGTCGAATTCGTGGTAGCTATGTAAATAGTGAAAACATTTTAAATGTCCTAATATTATAAATTTCATTATGGATACAACAATATACCTATGAAAGTTAAACACCCATGATCAAATACACATAAACAGAAAACACATTAATGTGGCGTAATTTATATAAACAGAAGCATTAGTGTATATGTACATAGTATATACAGGTATATTTACATCTTATATGCAGTAGTCATTATAGATAGAAAAGAAGAGAATGTCCCATAGATCTGATAAAACAAGTGTAACAAACCTACACAGAGACAATGAACAAACGTATAAGAAGAAAATGTATAACAAGGAAAACAACACGATTGGGAACAAGGAAAGAAGTAAACATCTAATAAAAGAAGAAGCGATTGATAATAGTTATAGCAAAGAATTTTTGTCGAAATCAAAGAAAGCCAAAGATTCATTGAAAAAATCCACCAGCAACTTCTGTCACACACAAAATGTCCTCATAAAGAATCTTGGTAAAATAAAACACAAAAGGAAGTGTTCTGAGTGTGAGTGTTAGAAACTAGGGACTCAGCACCCGTACAAATGTTTAGAACAACGTAAGCAATATCTGAACAATTGTGGTAATGCATCAAAATTGTTTGTTTAACACACTGAAAACAAGCAAGTAATTAGTGGTGGGGGTACCGTGACCTGACATTTTCCGAGACGTCTTATTAAAATGCATAAAGCGATGCCTGAAACAAACATTGTCAGATGCTGTGAAAACCGAAAATACACCTGACTGGTTCACTAAGGGTCAACACATCTTGGTCCACAGCATCATTTATACAGTACAACTTCGAAACTAAATATTGATAACTTGCCTTCCAATAATCTATAAACCTTAACTGCAGAAAGTGAAAATAAAATCTTAACTTGGCATGGATTAATCACCAGAAAACTTTCGACACTGATATCTTCACATATATACTTAAGTCTTTAACCACGGACATAGTAGAACTAACAGTAAGGAAATTCATAAATTATACTATGATTTAGTGGTAAACAAAGATGCAGATACAAACAAAGTCGTAGATATAAAAAATAAAGCCATCGTACACAACAGAATTTTATTTCAAGGTGAAACACTATCTCATCTGCCCTGAAATGACGTCAGTAACTGGGATTCTAAAGAGGACTGGTTATGGATACAAATGCTAATGTAAGATTATCAGGTCTCTCTATGTATAGCCAATCTGAAGCAATATGCTGCAAACAATACAAAGAGAGTATACGGATTTACAAAAGAAATAGGCATGAAATGTGGATAATAAAAGGCACCAAGTCAAACATGAAGGAAAAAGAATAGTACATCACTAGTATCTCACTAGATAAAGCAATTTAAAATAGACTAATAGATCAAACACAAACACACGTTTTGTGAGAGAAAGGAGTGACAGTAAAAAATAAACATATCACGCAAACCTCTGTGTCAAAGAGGAAACGTCTACTGAGGCGTGTATGTTAGAAATATTTGCAAAACTTTCCTCAAATGCGTCATACCCATTGGATTATTTAATGTTCGTTATCTTGATAGCGATAGCTATATCGAAGACGATAGCTTAATGACGTATAGCATATCTTTGATCCTGAACTTGCAGTTTCAATGTTCACTAGCTTTTGCACAATAAAACAACCACAAGCAAAAATACATATACAAAGCTTGACGAGCGTCATTAAATATGCAATATGCACATTACGAAGTATTTATATCGTTGTTGACCATTACTATACGTAATTCATTATAAGTATCATCGAACACATTCGTAGCAAGTGTTATTGAAGCCCCCACGAAAGTACAACCACGTTTGAGAGAATATGTAAATTCTCTTGAATGTAGTGTAGTTATTTAAATTAATTTATTTTATAGGTCTTTGGAAGCTAGTTCTACATAATGAAAACAGTTTTCAATCTAGACTGTATTTATCATTTATTTGTTTTACCTTTAGGGCCAAAGAAATGAGATATGTAATTACAATCGCAGTAAATGAAGTGTACTCTCCCAAATATGTGCTGCTACTTCCTTCGATTATCGTTTTCCATTCGAACACACACGCGCACACATTCATATGTATATATATATATATATATATATATAGCAAGAGAGAGAGGGGGGGAGAGTGAGAGAGAGAGAGAATGAGGATACAGAGTGTGAGATTTCATTTAGCAAGACAAATATCTTTTTCTGGCAATCAAATAGTAAATATCTTTTTAATCATTCACAGATTCTGTAGTTGAAGCATAAATAGCAAGAATGAGTAAGATAGCGTATTTCGTGAATAATTCGACGAATATCATTTTGAACAAATTGTACCTGTGCAGCAAAACCTACCAGCTATTTAAATTCGGTATCAGTTTCTTTACAAATCCTCCAGTTTAGAATATTTAACCTGTTCTTTCTTTTGATATTGTAAATTATATAGCGCATTTTTTCTTGTAAGAATAATATCTGTTTTAATCATTATCAATTATAATATTTAGTGTTTCAGAAAAAAAATTATTTAAAAAATTTCTTGCATTCAGAACTTGCACATGTGAAAATGATACTGACGCAATGTGTATTTAGTATATGTTTGTATATAGATGTTTTATATCTACAGACTACTTATACGACTGTGTGTTCTGCAAATCTATGCGTAAAAACACTCCAGATAACATCTAGTATACAAAAATGAGGTGTATAGAAACAAAGAATGTCTCAATAAGCAAGCAATTGAATGATGGAAAACCACATGCAAAATCATATATTTTAGTATTACAATCCAGTTTTATGCATTTCTCATGTTTCATATACAGAGTATATATGTAAAGGACAAACAAGTGATATTACATTGATTTATTACACGTTTACATCAACAGACATATTTTGTTTCTTGGGAAAACGCAGAGGACTAGGGTTTGCAGCGAGCATCTGATTTACTATTGTACTATTACAATATTGATATAACTGAAGTAAAATCATACCATTGCTCCCAAATCAAATTGTACATATAGGTGCCAAATAATTTCCTTGTAGGTGCCCAAGTAACATACGATAACGCTTGGTGGAATGCTGAACCAGCTATTTCCATCTTAAATATATGCGAAAACAGAGACACAAACATACACAGACACACAAACACACGCCCATACACATACAGGCATATATACACACACACACAGACGTACCCCCCCCCCATATATATATATATATATATATATATATATGCTGCGAAATCCTATTTCTATTCTATTATAAGTTGAGCCAACTTATGCAGCTTCATATGCAAATGAGATTAATCACCACATTTACACAGACGAGAAAACTATACATATATATTTCGTTTCTGAATTTGTTTAGCAAGATTCTTTATCTGAAAACCTGTGTTGAAACCGATATTGTTATACTTTGGAAGGGTCATTTTTTCCAATAAGAAACACGCACCAGTTGCTTTCACTTCAATTTATTATAATAAATTTATAAATTTAGGAATTTATAAATTTCCGGTTGGTTGGTTGGTTGGTTCCACAACCAGATGATTGTTCATATATTGTCAAAGTTCTTTCGTCAAACATTATGTGACCTAATTTCAAAATTAAATAGAAAACATGAATGGAACAGCAACATCACAACTTACAATTAAGGACAAAATGAAAACACACACACACACATAGAAGAAACCAGTAACATGTAAATAAACAAATAAATAAACAAATATAAACACACACAGACACCCGGATGTAACACATGCGCAAACTAAGCACACAACACACACAAAAACAAGATGGCGTAGGACAGAACAAAGGAGAGGCACAAAAACAAAGAAAATAATCCCCAGTCACTGAAGAAGTCACAGAATATGTGACGAAAGAACTTTGACAATATATGAATAATCATCTGGTTGTGGAACCAACCAACCAACCGGAAATTTATAAATTTATGAATTTATAATAAATTGAAGTGAAAGCAACTGGTGCGTGTGTTTCTTATTGGCAACATGACCCTCTCAAAGTATAACAATATATATATATATATATATATATATATTCTCGACTGCAGTTGCAAGCGGTGGGAGGGACCGTCCTGGAGAAGGCCAGTTAAGCATGAAATGCATAGACGGCTGTCCCCCTTGCTTCTGTTGGACACCACCAGAAGGCGTGTTTCTTTAGAAATACGATATTTTTATACATATATGTATAACGCTATGCTTGAAGCGAAATCTTATTTCTATATATATTTATATATATTTATACATATAACCGATTTAGATATATTTTCCCTATATCTTCATTGAGATGTTCAGTATATTAATGACAAATAATATTCTGCGATATATATATATATATATAAATATAAATAAATAAATATATATATTTAACTAGGTAAGTTTCGGCCAGTATTGGCCCAGGCCATGTCGAACTTAATAGCACCACATATATACATAGTCATATATATATATGAATAACGAACAGGTCAAAGAGAGTCGCTTTGTTCCCACACCTGTCGCATTGTCACAGCCTTCCAATTACGTTCAACTGTATATATATATATATATTTATATATATATATATATATATATTTATATATATATATGTGTGTGTGTGTGTGTTTTGGTAGAAATGCCTAGATGAAAGATGAAGGAAGACAGTGCTTAATCAGTTGAAAAAGACCTTATTTAGTATAAACAAAGTTGCATACACATTAACATGTATGTGCTACCATTGATTTCGGAGTCCAGTCATGGCCACCACTGTATATTAGAGGAGGCACTTTTAAACCGAGCCTGCATTCGGTCACGTGGACAAATATATCTTTATTTATGTTTACTGTTTAAATTCTGGAACATGACTATTTAAAAAATGGTTTCTATAAAATAATTATCAGTCTTGATAGATTATGTACTGGGCTCCATGAGAACGACAAAAACCTTCAAGTTGTTCAAGTTGATTTAAGGTTGTATGATAATGAAACTCCATATAATATATGTGTGTTTAAATATCTATGTACATATGATTGTCTGAATGTGAATATATAATCGTGATTTGCACACAGGTATAATCAGTTGTTCGGCTACGTAACTCTAAGTGAAACATTATTATGTACTTAGGTTTTGTAATAATAATGGTTCACATGCACCATTTCAAATTGATTTGCCTCACTGCTGCAAATGTCAATAACATGCATCCGCTGGGCCGTACATTAGTGATCCCATTTGCTAATATATATATATATATTATTACTGTTCCATGTACGAACAATTTTTTACCTTCTTACATTTCAATTTGTCCTTAAAATCAATGTAGTCATTAAAATATATTTAATCTAGCCAAGCTAGTCGTTTATACCGTTATATTTTTGCTGTATCACGCTATACGCTATGAGGAATATATTATTCATAAATTGAATCCACTATCGGACACGAAAAACTCATTAATGGGAGAAAAGAAAACAATGTGTTAATGACAACACCTGATATATTATTTAGACATGCAATGGAAATAATGAAGCGACGGGAAATCATTTACTAATCCATGTAATAATTTCCGGTGGTCGCTGAAGCGGTGGTGAAACACTATCAGTTATAATGTTTTAAATGTTCTTGGATTCTTGTATTTGATGGATGGGCAACTTAGAAGTTACAAAGTGTACAGTTTTGTTTCTTATACAGAATGTTTTCTACATTCAGATAAAAATTCTTGAAAACCATTGAGCCAAGAAGCTGTAAAATAACATTGAGATTTGCCTGTTTCAAACTACGATATTCTAAGTTAAGTTGTTATTGCATTTTCATTGTTTTACTTCTTTCATTGTTTTACTTCTTTCGGTGACGATCGAAAGCTACTCCTAAAAGCCCGTAGCTAAATACAAGAAGTCAGTATTGCCCCCATCCTGCCTAATCATCGCTAAATTAAACAAATATATCGAGAATCATATGGAATTTGTCGGTAGGACTGTGGCTAAAACAATACAAGTTGTCGGATAGGCCAAGATAGATGTTTATCGCCCATTTCCACCAGGAACCTCCGTGTAAATATATGCTTTCATTTACAAGGTTTTGAAAACACGTTAAAAATTATTAATCCCATCTGCATCAATATGCTAATACAGCATTTCCACCACCAGCGTTATCTGCAACAATAAGCCCTATCTGAAATTAAGTACTACTGACACTAAACCAGAAATATCTACTTAAAAAATAGATAGAAATAAAATAAAATATAACAATATTAATCAACCAAAGCTATCAAATTGTATGTGACCCGGAAAGAAAAAGCTGAAATTTAAATGTATCTGTAAGGTTCACAAGAACAACAGACCCTCACGTCACATCAACACCAACATCAACAGTCATTAGTACCAAAATTCACAGACGTCACAGAAAAGTTAAGCAGCACTGGCTCAATGGTGAAGAACAGCAACCCCTCCATTTTGTCCCAAATCCTTCCTAATATAAAGGATGGATGACAAACTGATACATACATTTAGAACCTACATCTTGCATGGCACATACCAACGTCAATAGCAATCTTCCATCAATACCACCCATGGTACCATTATTGAAAATTATTCAACATACTTACTTATCGAACGGGTAAATTACTACATTCACCCACCAGCCATTATCTTCACAAATGTTTTGCAGCAATAATTCCACGTCCTACATTCTGTTGAATCACAGAAACATACATATCCTCAATAAACACCCAAGATCACTAATCGCCAGCTTAAAGCTATGATATCGTGTAAACTTGTCTAACTCCCATTCGCCAAGAGAAAGAAATTCTGTGTCATCACCATTGAGACTTACAAAGAATAGATGCAATAGTACACAAATTACAACTGTTTCTACACAAATGACATAGGAGCCACACCAACGCAGATCGAGAGCAAATCAACTTTTCCTGATCAAAATGCTGCAGCTGTCGAACTCTCCAATAGATTCTAAAAATGACTGCATGATACGGAACATCAGACTACTCTCATTTAACCAGATCACAATGAAAGCCCAACATGAAATAAATTAATATTTAATGTTTCCAGCATTAAACAACTATTGTATATGATCTCTTAATTCCTTTCTAGAGTCATAAAACAATTATTATTAAACAGAGGACAGCAGAGGCCACGTACCGTTCCTCTCCGACAGGTAACCCTACCTCCCGGAAAAACCCCAGTTGATGGATGCGAATCCGAAATATAGGGACAATTAAATATCTCCCAAGGTAACTCTATCTCGTGTTATTATTTTTATTTTTTACGCTCTTTCCTACGTTCCTCTACACACTATACATCTCATTCTACATTTCCTCTTACACCTCTCTCTTCACCACCGGATTCTGTTACCCGGAGATTTACCCATCTGCATTGTTGAGGCTTCCAAAACGACCAAAAATAAAATCTTATTATTCCACAATGCTTCAACCAAACTTCAATACTCTCTTAATTATTATTAACATTCACGAGATACAAATGTGCACATGACTCCTTACAAATCCCTCTCCCCACTGATGACATATTTACAGAATGCGTTGTATCCGCCAAGCTGTATGCTTTGCCCTCACAGCTAAACACGTCCACCGACTTCTATCAGTCACCATCAACAATGAATACTTCAACTTTCTCAGCTCCACCTAACGGCAGGCATTTTGCCTACAGGTGGGATTCCCATCTTCGGGTCAGCATCAATATAAACCAGCTTCAAGGTAGAGCAGTCAGCATAGACAATCATGTAGCTTTTTCAAAAGATATGTGACGTGTATCTAATAAAATGTTATTTGATAGTTTGCTTTAAAGCAACAAGTACAGATAATGTGTTCTGCGAGTGTTTCTTGGGTTGTACTGACAACATAAATAGATTGAAATCGGCTTGTTCTAGATTTGTGTTCGGTTCAGTCAGTCAATTCTCAGTGACGACAACTATTTTTGTGATATTGTTATTTGTTTTCTTGAAAGAAACCGGGTGACACATATAAAGAATGGCAAATGGGTAAATGCTGTGCCGTAATTGACTGGAATTTAAATACATGCAATATGGAGAAATAAGACACTGCA
>OZ024745.1:62879142-62884142 GCA_964016885.1 Eledone cirrhosa
TAAACTTACCTTTCTTGGAAATTGAATTCGCGTTGAAACCTTGCTTTTAAAATGTCAGTTGGAGTGTGTAAGTTCGTAAATAGAGAAGGATAGATCGATAGATATAGTGATTGATTCAGAGATAGAAAGGGCGAGGGGAAAGTAAATAGTAGGCAATATAACGAATGTAAATAATGTATTTCCTCCACCCTGCCCACCATTTCTCTTTGATCAACTCTTTTCGTGTAGAAATGAATATGATAGAAAATGATAATATTCATAAATATGTTATTTGCTTGAATATTAATTAGAAATGTTATCGTAATATGGAAAAATTGATATTATATTATAGATTAATTATTGTTAATATTATTATTATTATTACATGATTGTTATTATTACAAGTGTTATTAGGATTATTGGAATTATTATTAGTGGTCTTATATTAATTGTGTGCCATCACAGCTTTATTGAGCACGGCACAGTGCGCCATGGACATGTGCAGTGTTGCTTTTCTTGCTGTTATTCCTAATGTATTTGACTTTTTATAATATGTACGCAGTGAAGAGTAATGCTATTTTCTGTTAAATAATCTTTGACGACATGGAGTTTAATATCGACACTATTATAATTATTATTCTGAGTTCAAATCCCGCCGAGGTTAACTTTGCCTTTCATCCTTACGGGGTCGATAAAATAATGTACCAGTAATACACTGGGTAATGTGCTGGCCTTGTGCCTAACGTAGAAACAATTATTATTATTATTATTATTATTAATACTATTATTATTATTATTATTATTGTTCTTTCAGTCTCAGTCATTGATGTTATTTAACTGGAAAGTTTGTTGAAATGAATATCAAGCCACTACCTGCAGCCTCAGATATTCAGGACGTATCGGAGGATTCTTGCTGTTCCCAGCAAGCATGCCTTTTGAAGTGTTCCAAAAAGCGGGGCCAATTTTCTTTAACCATCCCTGGAAACTTTTTGAGATAGTACCTAGTGCGCCTATGACAATCGGGACCACTTTGACTTCATGGCAGTTCCAAATCCTTTTTACCTCCCACTTTAAGTCCTGGTATCGGTTAATTTTCTCCCTCTCCTTCTCTTGCACCCTCGTGTCGAATGGGCAGACCACATCCACAATCAGGCACGATCTTTATCCTTGTTCAAAACCACCAGGTCAGGCCTATTGTGTTCCAGTTTCTTGTCCGTCTGTATCCTAAAATCCCACAGCACCTTCACCTGATCGTTTTCTATCACCGACTCTGGCTTATACTCATACCACTTCTCAGAATGTGGTAAATTGTTTACTTTGCATAGGTGCCAGTGGATCACCCTGCCCATCACATCATGTCTCCAGCCTTTATAGTGAGTCTAGGCTAGGTGTTTACACTCGGATACAATGTGAGCCACAGTCTCCTCTCTCTCTCACCACAGATCCTGCACAGTGGGCTAGCCTCCTCCTTGTAAATATGGTGTTTCAGCCACTTCGTTTTGAGGGCCTGATTTTTATTATTATTATTATTATTTTTTATTTATTTATTTTTTTAAATTATTATTAGATGTAGCAGTAGTAATAGTATTGCATATTGTTATTTACATGTTTATTACTGTGAAAATATATACATATGTTTTTGTGATTTGCTTTTGTTTTTAAGCTGATATAATAGGACAAAAGTAATAGATAACATTACTAATAAACAACATTTTAACATTCAATAATTCCATAAAAAAAACATATAAACTAAAAATATATAGTTGAATAGCTGTCCAACATATTTGGTTGAAAATTAAATTAGACAAAATATAGACAAAAACAAACAATAAAACACGATCAGAATATAATTAGTAATTTTCGATAAGAGATAGCAGATTAACAAATATGACGCTTTAATTTAACTATATGCTTTGATTATTTGTTGCAATAATGAAATCAATAGGTGTAACTCGTAAATTATGGATGTGGAAACAATATATTATAGAAGAGAATTTATTACAATATCTAATTGATTTACGATCGAATGGCACTATGGATATTCATTAGAATCGAAATTATTGATAATCAGATGTTAATATTTCTCGTTAGTTTTATCTTACTGTTTATCGACACTTCGAAAATTCCATATCAACATGAAAGTAACTATATTATATTATGTTCCAACTTACAGCGAGATGTATGTATGTATGTATGTATGTATGTATGTATGTATGTATGTATGTATGTATGTATGTATGTATGTATGTATGTATGTATGTATGTATGTATGTATGTATGTATCTCATTGACTCTTAAGAGCTCCTTTGCCCTTTGACAGGTTTTGTTTTTAGTCCTGCAGGATGTCCAAAATCACCGGGAGAGATGACTCCTTAGCCTTTGTCAAGGCAGAATTCTAGGAGAAGGAAAACTCTGATATAACACCTGCAACTCTGATGGTATCCAATGATGTTGACTTGTTCTTCTTTTTGGTAAATATCATCTTGGTTAAGAGAGTGGGACTGGCTTTGTGCAGTGCCTTTGCTCACTATAAAAGCTCCACGGCACAGACATTGCTTTATATCTGGAGATCTCTCTGCACTTGTCGTCACATGGTACCATGGGCCCAGCACTATGTGTCAATAATTGTCACAAGTGTAGTGTTTGTACCAGAGTTTTCAAGTCGCTGGCTGGACTAAAAAGTCACACTCGTTCAGCGCATCGGTAGGAGTTCTCCTACATGAATATAAGGTAGTGGCCGTACTCGAAAACGAGTTGGCAGCCACCATGTATGTATGTATATATGTATGTGTGTATGTATATATGTCAGGTCACCAGTTGGTGCTACTCGTAACATGTATCCCAGTACAACCTGTTTCATGGTCGGGTCGTTGGCGACTAAACTGGCAACCCCACCAAGTTTTCTTGGTGAGGAGGGTGACTTTGGACATCCTGCAGGACTAAAAACAAAACCTGTCAAAGGGCAAAGGAGCTCTTAAGAGTCAATGGCCATCCAAAATCACCGGGAGAGATGACCCCTTAGCCTTTGTCAAGGCAGAATTCTAGGAGAAGGAAAACTCTGATATAACACCTGCAACTCTGATGGTATCCAATGATGTTGACTTGTTCTTCTTTTTGGAAAATATCATCTTGGTTAAGAGAGTTGGACTGGCTTTGTGCAGTGCCTTTGCTCACTATAAAAGCTTCACGGCAGAGGCATTGCTTTATATCTGGAGATCTCTCTGCACTTGTTGTCACATGGTACCATGGGCCCAGCACTGTGTGTCAATAATTGTCACAGGTGTAGTGTTTGTACCAGAGTTTTCAAGTCGCTGGCTGGACACAAAAGTCACACTCGTTCAGCGCATCGGTAGGGGGTCTCCTACATGGATATAAAGTAGTGGCCATACTCGAAAACGAGTTGGCAACCACCATGTATGTATGTATGTATGTATGTATGTATGTATGTATGTATGTATGTATGTATGTATGTATGTGTGTGTGTATGTGTGTATGTGTGTGTGTGCTTGTGTCTGTCTGTATGTTTGTGTGTATGCGTGGGTGTGTGTGTATATATATCGATATTCTTCGAAGAAAGTTATAAAAAAATAGTGGTGGAAAGAATTTGAAGCATGGTAAAAGTATAACCTCAACATCTCTAGAATTTCACTTATGGCGGTGGATTGGCAGTATCGGTTGAGGGTCGGACGCCATGCTTTGACGCATAGAGTTACGACCCTTGCATTTATCCTTACGGGGTCGATAAAATAAAGTAGCAGTAATGCACTGGGTAAATGCGGACCTTGTGCCAACATTATTATGAAGAATGCAGCTGAGTTTCACCTCATAACTTATAAGTATATTCTAATTCATAATAATAATAATAATAATAATAATAATAATTGTTTCTACTTTAGGCACAAGGCCAGCAACTACCCAGTGCATTACTGGTACTTTATTTTATCGACGCCGTAAGGATGAAAGGCAAAGTCAACCTCGGCGGGATTTGAACTCAGATCGTAAAGGGACGTAACTATGCTGGAAATCATGGCGTTCGACCCTCTACCGATACTGCCAATCCACCGCCCTTATAATAATAATAATGATAATAATGATATTAGTAGTAGTAGTACTACTAATTTTAGTATTAACTATGAAAAAAGTAGCAGTAGTAGTATTAACAGTGAAAGAAGCAGTAGTAGTAGTAGTAGTAGTAGTAGTAGTAGTATAGTAATTGTGGTTGTAGTAATAACATTAGTAGTAGTAGTTGGTTTTGTTGTTGTTTTAGAAGAAGAAGAAGAAGAAGAAGAAGAAGAAGAAGAAGAAGAAGAAGAAGAAGAAGAAGAAGAAGAAGAAGAAGAAGAAGAAGAAGAAGAAGAATGTATTGCAAATATCTTTGTAGATGGTAGGAAATAATATACTATTTTGGCGATCTGTACCAATAAGGAAAGTGTGATTATGTGGGGTAAAAATATAACCGCCTAAAACTTTTCTTCGTTTACATCTCTGAACTTGTTCATGTACAAACCTATGATGCAACAAATTAGTGAAGTTTTTACTCGAACACACACACACTCTCACACTCACAGATACACAGATAAATACACCTACGCGTACTGTCATTCCTGAACGTACACACATACACACACACACATTCACTTTCAAGCACGCAGGTACACACTCACAGACGCACGTAGTTTGGAATAGTGTACAGGATAAGTGAAACCTTCGATGGCGATGTTCCGGTGGAAATAGGGGAAATTTGGTGTAAATCACTAAGTGGTATACTAAGATATTCTGAATTCACTTCCTATCGCGGCCTACTTTGCTCTTCGTTTTTTTTTTTCAGCTGGTAGTAAACTAAGTACCAGTGATATCATTGAGTCGATCTAACTGATTATACTTCTCTATTACAAATGTATACCTTTCTAACAAGGTTAAACATTATTACCATTAATGATTGCCTTAATGTATAACGTGAACTTGCATGTGTGTGCTACTGTGTGTGTGAACGTTAGTATGTTTTGTTTTTCTTTAAAGAT
>OZ024745.1:62889142-62891642 GCA_964016885.1 Eledone cirrhosa
AATGAAACAGCAGGGCACCATTAGTCTAAGTAATAACAATAGAGGTGTCGTGAACAGGAGGTTTCTAGATGCCGGTGGAATGAACCAGCAGGGCACCATTAGTCTAAGTAATAGCAATGGTGGGCCTCGCAGCTCCCCGCATAGACTAGGTGAGCATAGAAACCGTAGAAATAATAATGCTAATAATACTGATGGAAATAGAAAGAATAAAAAGAATAGAAGAAGATTGAATACATACTTCAACCCCCCTTTTAATTCTGAAGTGGCTACAAATATTCCTAGGGCCTTCTTCTCTGTGCTAGAACGGAACTTCCCTCCTGGTAATAGGTACCACTCTATCCTCAATAAGAATGTTGTTAAACTTTCATATTCTACAACCCAAAATCTAGCCTCTCATCTGGCCATTACTAATAATAAGAAAATAAAGGAAGGCCTGGACAACCTAAGCCTAGGGGAAAACACGGTGGTGGATAGAGTGGGCAGTAACACTGGTGGTGATCTTTCTGAGAATAGCATCACCAGAGGTTGTAACTGTAGAAGGGCTTCGGGCTGCCCCCTGAATGGTTTCTGCCTTGTTAGAAACATAGTTTATGCGTGTGATGTGGTAACTACGGCGTCCACTATGACCTATATAGGATCAACTTCCACCCCCTTTAAGACCAGGTTTAACTCTCATCAATGCACTTTTAGACATAATAAACTGAAGAACTCCACCTCCTTGGCAGCGTACGTCCATAATTTAAAAAATGCACGAACACCTTACACACTTTTTGGCGGCAGGTTGCTAAATCCCATCCATATACTCCTCATAGTAGAGTATGCAACCTGTGCCTTGCCGAATCCCACTCTATTATATTTGCTAAATGCCCTCTACTAAATAGAAAGTCTGAAATTTTTTCCTCTTGCCCCCACCGAATATTAAGCTCTTTCTTCTACTTTAAACCTGTTAGCTAGCACGTCCTTATTCCTCCAGTTGGGCTGTCTTGTGTAACTGTCTCTGACCGAGTGTAACTGTCTCCTAATGTTGGTCGTCTATGTATACGAGTCTGTGAATGTATACGTATGCCTGTGGGAGGATATTGATCTTGATATTGGGGTGTGCAGGGGAGTGTATGTTAATAAGCACCCCTGTTTGGTACAGTGGATGTAACCCATCCACGCTGGCCTACCCACCATTAGTGCATTGGTGGACCTATCCTGACGTATATCTTGTTGATCTGTACCTCTGTATGCGCATGAGTTGTGATGTAATGTATTTATGTAAAGCGTGTACTGTGATTTAGGCTGCACGAGTAGAAATTTAGCCTGTAACTGTGGCGGACCCGAGCCATCCTGCCGTAAGCAGTGGATACGTGGCGCATATATGTGTTGCCCTCATATTCTGTGGTTCAAGATCTACAGGCTGACCTCTGGGAACTCTTACCCGGGGTTGTAGTCTTTCTAGCACGATCGGCCTTCCTTATATTGACGGTCGTTTTTATGATCCCGAAAGTAACGTTTTGGCCCCGATGGCCCTCCGTAGTTACTAACGGTCTGTGTACACTCGAATCGGTCAATGACACGTGCAGACATGAATATCTCCGTAGGATTTCAACTTTATTTTAATACATCTCATCGTATGTATTTGTTTTGAATATATTACCTGTGGTGGTGGGTCTGATCTAGTGTGGTATTTCGGTGTTTAATATTTAATATTGTATTTAATATCGTATTTAATATCGGCTTTGACCCGGGTGTCCTACGCTGTGTGTGTGTGCGTGTGTGCCCGTGTATACATTTATATGTGTATGGGTGTAGATGGTTATATGTGTCTGTGTGTATATATAAAAAAAAATATATATATATATATATGTATACCGTCTCTGCATGTGCATGTGGTGTGTATACGTGCATATACGTACTGAACATATTGATGTGTACAATCTTGTGATGTCCCAATGCGGTGACTTAATGGCTTTTATATTTTGTATGCGCTACAACTGTATCTGCTTGCTTTAATCTCACGCTTGCTAATGCTAATGCATGTGAATTCTTCTACCTCCTTTGATGCACCTTTCTGACCATTTGACTCCTGCCCGTGTTGAACCGGTTTGTGATTACCCCACCGCTCGAGTGATACTGGTGACTGTGACACTTAGCGCCTTCGTGGGCCCCTGATGTTTTCAAGAAATATATTTTAAAAAAAATTGGTGTGTGAACCGGTTTGTGATTACCCCACCGCTCAACTGTGTGAATGCACACCCATGACTTTCGAGTGAACTTTCGAGACTGCCCAACCTGGGACGCCTCCATTGCCTTGCAATGGTCAAGTGATACTGGTGACTGTGACACTTACTGCCTTCGTGGGCCCCTGACGTTTTCAAGAAATATATTTTGAAAAATTGGTCAAGTGATACACATAACTGTGACATTTAGTGCCTTCGTGGGCCCCTGATATATTCAAGAGATATATTCTAAAAAAAAAATATATATCTTATCTCTATTTACTTTATTTCATTTT
>OZ024745.1:62901642-62921642 GCA_964016885.1 Eledone cirrhosa
CCTCATCACTCCAACTTTCACACCTACCCATCCTCTCCCCTGTCCACTGCACCTCCGCACACACTGACACACCGACTTTCTTCACTTACCATTCAACCCAACTGCTGCTATGCCCTTATCTCTGACCATCTCCCCTCACACACAGACACACAACCCTCCTCCTCTCTTGACCCTCTGACCACTTCCTGTTGTGCGCGCACTCCACATCTCCCCTCTTCCGACCAACCACGGATTACACATATTGAACATCGATCCCTAGAATCCACCACATCCCAAGGATATTATCCAACATTCTACGACATCCTCTACGGAACTACCTTCAGGTCTCACCCACTGACATACACTCAAAAACTTTTTTCCCCACACGCCACCTACATCCACAACACGCATAAACACCACGCACACACGTGCGTACCACCACATATTTACACACTCAGCCTCCGGAATCCTCTCCCCCACCCCTCTGACCCCTCCCCATCCACACACGCACACACACACCGACCTACACTCCACCCCACACACACCTCTTCCTGAACATGCAACCCCGTTCTTCCCCCAACTCTTACTTTCACATACACACACACACACATACACACGTACACCTACACACACACCACCTTCAGCCCTCTCCGCTCGGACACCCCGCCTACCTCTCCCCACTCCACCCGACACCACCCCTACACGCCCACACCCTTCCACCACCTGTTTTACTTCATGTTTATTTTTATTTTTATTATGCTTTTATATTTAATTTCATTTGTACCGTTTCCTCTCACCCCCTTTTTTCTATATGTCTCTCCACCACTCCCCGACACACCCTTGGAACTCTCTTCCCACGCACTTTTCACCTGAAGAAGGGCTTATGCCCGAAACGTCATTCCCCACCACTACCCCACTCTCAAGAGCGTGAAACTAATAAACCTTTGTTCGTACTGCCTCTCTGTTTTGTTCCCGTTCAATTTTTTACTATATATATATATATATGATAAGTAGGTCCCGCATTGAGTCGGGTCAACAACAATAAATATGGTACTCAATACATGTGTAGAGTGAAGACAGAAGTTTATAAAGGAATGGTTTCTGGTAATATTTCGTTCGTATGAAATCACCAGGAAAATGCGCGCGCACACACTCACACGTATATATATATATATATATATATATATATATATATATATATATATATATATATATATATATATATATATATATATATATATATATTAGAAAGTGAGGTTTTTTTTACAAAATGAAAAATAACCGAGTGAAAGTATAAAGAAAAAGAGATGAAATCGAAAATGCAACTGGAGTCTTATTTTTTTGTTAAATATATATATTTATTTGGTTCCTTTACCGGTTTCGCAGTTCTTCTGCTTTTCAAAAGGTGAGTTGAGATGGAGGGTCTGTGGTATATATATATTTATATATATATATATATGACAGCTGCAGCTTGATAACTACAGTATTTCCGGTTCGTGGCATGTGCAGTCCATGTTTGTTTAACGGTATTTTCAGACATGTTTGCATACGGGTTAGAAACCTGAACGTTTTATTTACTAACACACATATTCCTCTCCCATAACTATCTATCTATATATCTATCTATCATCTATCTATTTATCTATCTATCTATCTATCTCTAAACAATTACATCTATCTATATATTCACTAGAAACGGTGAATTGGCAGTATCGGTAGAGGGTCGGACAAGATGCTTTGCAGTATAGAAAAACGCCCCTTTATGATCTGAGTTCAAATCCCGCCGAGGTTAACTTTGCCTTTCATCCTTACGGGGTCGATAAAATAAAATACTAGCAATGTAGTGTGATAATTGCTGGCCTTGTACCAATTGTAGAAACAATTATATCTATCTATATATCTATTTTATCATGGCTCTGATATGTGTGTTGTGTGTGTGTGTGTGTATGTGTGTGTGTGTGTGGTGTGTGTGTGTGTGTGTTTGTCTGTGTGTTTGCGTGTATGTGTGCGCGCGTATGTGCGTGCGTGCGTGCGTGTGTATGTGTGTGTGTATGTGTGTGTGTGTGTGTGTGTGTGTGTGTGTGTGTGTGTAAAATGTGAACGGAAACAAAAATGAATACAACACATTACAATGAAGAAATCTATTAAGTTAATGGTTGATATCGTGAAAAAAGATTCTTTAGTGTTTCCTACACAATTCCTTCATCAGAAGGTGGAATGAGGAATAAAAGATGAAATGAATGATAGAGGGTGAGAAGCGGGAAAAAATGGAAAAATGTTAGAAAAACTAATAGATGTGCCTGTGATGTTACAAAGCATAGCACAGCTGTGCATGTATGCGTTGTCATACGCAACTCAGCAAACAGCCAAATCTATGACAACTGTAGTAGCTCAAGTAAGTGTAATGTTCAAAGTACTATTACAACTGCTTTTAGTAGTAGTAGTAGTAGTAGTAGTAGTAGTAGTAGTAGTAGTAGTAGTAGTAGTAGGAGTAGTAGTAGTAGTAGTAGTAATTGTTTTTATTGTTGTTGATGTTGCGGTTGAAACAGCAATAGCACAAACCTCTACAACAAAAACAGTAGCAACATCTATATATGTATTTATATGTCTCTGTCTGTGTGTTTGTGTGTTTCTCTGTGTGTGTATGCGAGGGCGCATAGCTTAGTGGTTAAATTCTTCGGCTCACGTTGGTTGGTCACGAGTTCGATGCCCGGCGGCGCCTCTCCTTTAGAAAGACAATGCATTTCACGTGGCTCCTGTTAACATGACTTGGAACACAATAAGTTGTATCTGTAACTAGAATGGCCAGCCTTGTCCCATTCTGCACTAGTTAATCTCCTTGTTTCTACGTTATGGGTACACGTGTCTCTGAACTTTTCAGCCACCAACAGGTTAATTCCGAGTACAGACTCTTCAGTTGAATGTGTGTACGACAAATTGTCGACTTAATCGGTGGTGTGTCAGTTTGCATATGTAATATGACATATGCTTGTACTTGATACGATCAACTGTACAGCCTGCTCATGGATTAAATTGTAAGTGGCTGAAAAGTCCATACATATGTTGACACTTTTAATTACTCATTTTTTTGCATGCTGAGTGGACAGAAGCAACGTGAAATGCATTGGCTTTCTAAAGGAGAGGCGCCGCCGGCCATCGAACTCGTGACCAACGAACGTGAGCCGAAGATCCTAACCACTAAGCTATGCGCCTTCACATACACACACAGAAAAACACACAAACACACAGACAGACACATATAAATACATATATAGATGTTGCTACTGTTTTTGTTGTCGAGGTTTGTGCTTTTGCTGTTTCAACAGCAACAACAACATCCACAACAATAAAAACAATTACTACTACTGCTACTACTATTACTACTACTACTACTACTACTACTACTACTACTACTACTACTACTACTACTACTACAACAACAACAACTACTACTACTACTACTACTACTACTACTACTACTACTACTACTACTACTACTACTACTACTACTACTACTACTAAAAGCAATTGTAATAGTACTTTGAACATTACACTTACTTGAGCTGCTACAGTTGTCATAGATTTGGCTGTTTGCTGAGTTGCGTATGACAAAGCATACATGCACAGCTGTGCTATGCTTTGTAACATCACAGGCACATCTATTAGTTTTTCTAACATTTTTTCATTTTTTCCCGCTTCTCACCCTCTATCATACATTTCATCCTTTATTCCTCATTCCACCTTCTGATGAAGGTATTGTGTCGGAAACGTAAATAATCTCTTTTCACTATATCAACCATTAACTTAATAGATTTCTTCATTGTAATGTGTTGTATTCTTTTTTGTTTCCGTTTACATTTTGCCTACACACACACACACACACACACACACACATAAACACACACACACACACACACACACACACACCCCTGCGAAACGTGCGTAAGAGTTCGATACACAATAAAAACCTAAAAAGATGTAAACGCCTTTCTGTTAATAATTATATATATATATGTGTGTGTGTCTTTCTGTTAATAATAATAATATATATATATATACGTGTGTGTGTGTGTGTGTATATATAGATGTATATATATGTATATATATATATGTGCGTGTGTGTGTGGGTGGATGTGTGTGGGTGGGTGTGTGTGGGAGTGTGAGAGTGTGTGTGTGTGTGTGTGTGTGTGTGTGTGTGTGTGTGTGTGTGTGTGTGTGTGTGTGTGTGTGTGTGTGTGTGTGTGTGTGTGTTGTGCGTGCGTGTTTATGACATGAAATGGCACTTTAGAGCTTCGAAAAACTCGATAAAATTGATTATTTTACTATATTGTTTTTTACGCTTAGAGAGAGAGATACTTTACTGTTTAACTTTTCGGATTCGTTATTTCATCGGAAAGTAAATTGAGAAAAAAATAACAAGTTTTCTCAACGATAAAACATCTCCACATCTCCAATTTTTAAGTATATTCTAACACAACAAATCATACGCAGCACTCTTAAATAAAGAATGTTACACTGAAACGTTTAGACCCAGGTGTAAAAAATCAAACACCGCATGTTGCCGTTTCGGTCGTAAATTATATCATCTCTACTCACACGACTTAAGCGTGAGACTATAGAGAATCAATCAACGCGTGAATGACTTATTTGTGCAAACATAATTGTAGATTTTATGCTTGTATACTATCACGAATCAATGCTGCCAAATAAATCAATCTTGCTTTGGTTTAAACCGTGAGAATATTGCCGGTCGTTGTAACAATAGAATTGCTAATAGATTGAAATAATGTGAAAATTGCTAAACAGACATATGACAGGTGTACCATTTATTAATCCTCAGTTAGTGTTCAGAGTGCTATTAATATGAAAAGGCTGCTCATTTAGTAGTAGATATATTGCATTAAGCAGACGTACAGATATGTTACTGTCAAACCAAATTCATTTTCACCTTAACTATGGTTAAATGCATTTGCGTGTATAGTTATATTGGTGTGATACTCAAGGGTGTGAATTCGAGTATTCAGTACCAAAGTTTACGTATTTACAAATAAAATCATTCGATAATGTTGAACCTTGTGTGATGATCCTGTGAGTACACAGGTGGAATACTAAAGTAAACAGCCATATGTCTTATGTTGAAGTATATTTTACATACACACAGACACAAACAAACAAACAAGCACAAACACAATAAAAACAAAACATTTAAACACACCTGCACACAAGCGCCCATACACATATACAACGATTAAATTTCGAAAAATTTTGAATGTTGATGATTTGTCGCTACAATGCTGGTAATTAATATAATAGTGAATAATTATGATTAATATATGAATAAGTCGAGTAAAGTAAGCCGGAATACTGAATAAGTGGACAAAAGCTCTTGCAGGAATTGAACTTTCCATATTTCGAAGAGCATAAATATACATGTGTCGATGACTTGCAAAACCAATCCTCGCCAATATTTCCCGTCTCTAATCTTACTATACTGGTAGAGTATGTGTATGTAACTCAGAAGTGTATGACCTAAACATTTAGGATGTTTAACCAATTTAGAACCGACTGCAGTGTTGATGTATAAATCTTATCGAAACGAGACATATCTGTGTTCATGGAAATATGATATACCTGTATATGTCCTTGAGTATTCAAATATATAGACAGATATATAACGCTGAAAAACGAAAGTATGATACAACGGGATGTAGATAATTAATCCAATGATTAAGATCGATCCATAAATAAAATGTATCGTTGTAAATGATTGATTGCACTACAATTAGCCTCATAAAGAAAATCCATGCCGGTATCAGTCAGACAGACAGCAGAAGACTAGTTCTTTTCTGAGGCTAGTAGTACTGAGTTTAATAATCTTCAGGTAATCGTCTTCACATCAATATTTTTGCTATTTGAAAAGATGTAAATAAATTTGGAATTAATATTCCCACATTGTTAGACATTTTGATGCTTTTAACTTTCAAATAAAAAAATTCTCTATCCCTCCATGATTCTAAAATAATAATTGTTTTTACTTTTGGCACAAGGCCAGCAATTAACCAGTGCATTACTGGTACTTTATTTTATCGACGCCGTAAGGATGAAAGGCAAAGTAAACCTCGGCGGGATTTGAAATCATAATGGCAAGGACCGTAATTCTATGCGTCAAAGCATGGCGTCCCACCATCTACCGATACTGCCAATCCACCGCCTCAATCCACCATGCTTCTAAAATAATAATGAAGTTCTCTGGGATATTGCTTGCTTATCTGCATTAGATAATCCTGACTATATATATATACATATATATATATATAAATATATATGTGTGTGCGTGTGTGTGTGTGTGCATGTGTGTGTATGCCTGTGTGTGTGTACGTATCTGCGTGTGTATGTGTGTGTGCGTTTGTGTGTGTGTGTGTGTCTGTTTGTGTGTATGCTTGCTCATACATTCATATTTCATAGATTAATGCTTTCTTTAATTTGGCGTAAGTGTTCGTTCGTTCATTACTAATTTCATAGATAATATACTTTTGAGTTTTACATATTTTTACATTGATTTCATATTATGAAACAGCAATAGCATTATATTTTCGCTGTAACTGTTTTTCATTTCACGTTTTAACCATTTGTATTTTATTTATTTAACAGTTTAATTTTCGGCAGTAAACAATGTTCGAACAACGATATACACATTTTATTATGCTTTTATTGTGTTTGTTCATGACAAATTTCTACAACATGGCTGTATATGAATTAATGCTTATAAATTGTATATTATATATATATATATATATATATATATATATATATATATATATATATATATATATATATATGTATATATATATGTGTTTCCTTTTGTCTGACGCTAACCTGTATCTACGAATATTTGAAAAGGCGATATCCTCTTTTCTCACTTCTTGCTTTCACTAACTTGAATATTTATTTTAAACAATTATGAACGGTCACATATGTTTACATATACATCATAGATTTTGTCAAATATTGAACTGAAATATGCAATTATATCTCCAGTAAAACCGCTTGGTCCCTTCATATTTATGAACAGACCAGTCGATGGCAACTTCGTTTTTCGTCTTTAACCTCTTCTCTGTGCATGAGCAATCCATTTTTTATATATTAGGTGACTAGTTTGCAGCCCTCAACCTTGTAGAAGAAGAAATAATCTCTTTAACACACGACATCAAATACGCACTTTATGAAACAGTATTAGATGTGCTGGGAAGAAAAAGGAGTAAATATCAACCATGAGTCACTGATGACATATTGGACCTACGTGATTTATGATTTGTCTTGAGGAAGACCAAACTAATAGATCCAAAAGCAAAACAACAGTACAAAGCTGTGAAGACGAAGGTCGTGAAGGAAAGAAGGGAGGCCAGACAGAAGTAGCTATCAGACCAGTGTAATGAAATCGAAAGTGGAATAAAATGTCAACAGTATGGCTGCTTAATAAAATGTCCAAATAGTAATAAAATAAAAACAACGCGATACACCACTGTCATTGAGGACACAACTGGCTTGCTCCTTACATGCGAGGACCATGTCATCAACATATGGACAGAGTATTGCGAAGGTCCTTATTACCACAGCCTCCAACATGACATCAACATCCTTGAGAATTCCACCAATAAGAACAAAGAAATTGAGGATACTCCAAATCTCCAGGAAGAAGATAACATTCTATCAGTGCTCATAAAACATGGAGGGCCCAAACTTATCTGCCAGAAGATATGGGAAACAGAGAAGTGGCTAAAATATGTTCACTGAGAAACACCTGTAACTCAAATCTGACATCAATTATAACTTTATTGACTTGCAACGCGCTTGGCATGATGTTTTGTGGAAAATGATGAAGGAACACAACTTTGTCATCAAGTAATTAATGCACTGTATGATAATTCAATAAATGCAGTTCCCCTAAATAACAACATCGGAGAATTCCCCAGGATAACAGTGGGAGTTCGACAACGATGTCATGTCTCCTTTCTCCAAGTATTTTTCAACATCTTCCTAAGAAACATCATGCAATAGACTCTCCAAGACTTTCACACCTTCCATTGGAAAAGAGTTTCTTTTCAACCTGCGATTTGCCGATGAAATTTAACTATTAGGAAGCAGTGAAGGTAAACTCAATGAGTTCACTGCAAGTCTGGGAAAATATCAGGTTCATACGTATGGAAATCACCTCAGAGAAACAGCAAGATTCTGGTTAATAGTAATAATCAGAATACAGCAATTAACATCATACTGAACAGAGGAAGCTTTGAAGAAAGGAACACCATGAAGATACACTCTGACCAAAGATGGTTGATTTCAAAAGGAGATACTGAAAATACCTGCTCTGGCTACTTCTGCCATGTTAAAGATGAATGTCATATGGAGATGCATCTTGTCAGTTTTCCAACGAAGCGCAAATTATTCAAGTACTTAGCGACTTCAATTCCTTTTTTATATGAGCGAGCTGGATTCTCGCAGCTCACATGGAATGAAGAAACCAGTTATTCGAGCAGAAGTGCTTCGGAATGTTGCTAAACATCCCATACACGGAGCACAAAACAAACAATGTCTCAGGCACCAAATTAACAAATATGCTGGCTGACAAGAAACACTCATTGCGATGGTAAAAGGAAGGAAGCTTGTCTAGTATGGTCATGTAAACCGACTTAGAATAAAAAGCAATGGTGACGCTTTCTGTGAAAGCGTCTTTAGTTGCACCCCAACGACTGGTTGTACCAATTGCAGGAATATGATTGATTGATAGATATATTTCCGAACTGCAATGTACCAGACCAGCTAGAATTGTTCCATGGTTAGGTTTAATGATCTCAGTGAAATTAAACACACTGTCTTCTAAAATGTCCCTTTGGATAAATGGTAGTATTTACATATATTTGCATGAACAAATTCATTACCAAAATATATAGCACCGTGTAGTCTTATTTCTGAACTAAATGCTTTATGTACACATACATTTGTAATTAGGATTTTATTGCTTTCTTTGTCAAAGAAAGAATATAGCTTCAAACACAGAATATGCACCTGCACGTGATATTAGTAAAGGAAGAGGGTTTAAAATGCAATTTAGAAACACATCTGTCGTAGTTTACTGCTGCAATGCAATGGAAGGAAATACAGACTTTTACATAGTGTGGTAAATAGATGTTTAGTTACATTTTGGTAATCATGGATTTAGGAACGTAGAAATCTGCTTCATTGATATAGGTGATTGTGTTATGCAAATTGTGATGGTCATGTCAATTTTACTATGAAACGTTTTACGAGGTACAATTCAAACAGTATCTAGTATGAATTGAAAAGGGGATTCGTTCCATACGATGAGTATTTGTCAGATGGTGACAAACATTTAGGATTTGGTATTCTCTCAGTCACATATACACCATCTTCTGTTAGGTGGATCTGGCTGGTCTAATGCTATCTTTACACACAAATTAACTACACATTCATGTTTTCTCTTCCCTCATCGATATTTTATACAAATCTTCCCACTTCCCAAAATAACTAATGAAATTAAGTCTAAGAATTTCATCGTTGAACATGTTCATTCTGCAAACGCCGAATGGCAATTTGACAAGCAGAATGTCAAATCTATAATCTCCACGAATGCGACATACCAATTTATACTTTTCAAAAACATTTAATACAATGAAGTACATGTTTTTCTAAGTAAACTTCTAAATGTACGACTGGAACGCCATTCATGAATTTTATAAGATACAATAATACACTCAACAAATTTGAAACGTGATACTAATGAGGCCGCAGCTACTTGAAATAAAGAATAATTGGAACTCGTGACGTCATGCAGTAACGACGAATGAACAATTGTTAAAAACGTGCAACGTTGATTTGGTTCAGTTATCAATCATTAATAGCAGGAAGTTAGTATCAATAATGATGGAGTGAACCACAGATAACATATTCTCCGATAAAGAAACTTATACGCATACACATACACACACACCCACGCACACGCACACACACACATATATATATATTTATAAATATATATATATATATTTTTTAAAGTGGAGACAGTAAACAGAAAACAAAAATCGTGGAAGCGAAGAAGCGGTACAAATGTTATTATTAGTTTCACGCTTGAGAGTAGGGATATATATATATATATATATATAGAGAGAGAGAGAGAGAGAGAGAGAGAGAGCGAGAGAGAGAGAGAGAGATAGAGAGAGAGAGAGAGAGAGAGAGAGAGAGAGAGAGAGAGAGAGAGAGAGAGAGAGAGAGAGAGAGAGAGAGAGAGAGAGAGAGGGTGGCTTCTGCTACAGCATGTATTAAACTAATATATACATACATTCATTGTATTTTGTTCTCTGTAATTTTTTCATTGTTAACCTCTTTCAAAGCCCTCCTCCACACCTGCTATCAAGAACGCGTCTGGCGTTGTCACCAGAGAGGTCCCCTTGTGAAGTGGAGAGAATAATTTACTCGTCTCCCAAGCCTGATCGCAACAGCATCTTCTGATGTACACGAGGTGCATCTCGAAATGGAGACTAATGTCTCAGAAAATTAGTCACAATACCAGTTAAAGTGCTCAATTATGGCAAGGCCACTGGCTAAGATGAAATCCGATCCGAGATGTTAAAATCCTTTAATAGAAAAGGTAATCTCTGGCTGACTCATGTGTGCCATTTTGGCCAGGATCTTGGGAAAGGCACTCAAACAATGGAGATCGAGTGTGATAATCCAAATTTGCGAAAAGGGAGACAAGAGAGATTGTTCCAATTACAAGGGGATCTCCTTGTTAAGCCTTTGCGGTAAAGCCTATGCTAAGTGTCTTACAAAGAGATGAAGGGAGATTGTTGAGTCTAGGCTAGCTGGATACCAGTGTGGCCTTCACCAAAGAGGTAGCACAGCCGAGCAAATATTCACACTGCGGCAGGTCTTCGCCGTATCGCGGGAGTATTGCCATAATCTATATTCTTGTTTTGTCGACGTTGAAAAGGCAAATGACCGCGTTCCTCAGGATGTACCGTGGAAGGACCGATGATCAGCTCCTTCCTGACTAGATATCTCTATAGGAATGCCCAAGTATTCGAGTTCGGATAAATGGCGATAAATCGAAAGCATTCAACGTAGAAGTAGGACTCCGCCAAGGGTGCATGCAGTCACCTCTCCTATTCATTATTTACATGAACAGTATTGACATGCACAGCCGGGTGGGAAGTCGTATCATGACTGTCGGGTGTAAAATCAGTCGGCTGGAATTTGCGCACTAAGTGTTGTGACTTAACTCGTCAGAAGTTGTTCTCCAGCTTGGACTGAAGAAAACTTCTTTTATGCAGGCGGACATTCACACACATAGTTATATATATATATATATATATATATATATATATATATATATATATATATATATATATATATATATATATATATGTATATATATATATATATATATATACACATATATATATATATATGTATATATATATATATATATACATCCACCTGCACACAAACACACATATATATGAATATATATATATATATATATATATATATATATATATATATATATATATGTATGTGTGTGTGTGTGTGTGTGTGTGTGTGTGTGTGTGTGTGTGTGTGTGTGTGTGTGTGTGTGTGTATTGATTTTCGATATTTCTGCGCTATTAGCTCTTCCATTCTCTTTCTTTCGATCTGCTATTTCTCTCCCCAACGTCATTCCATATAGGTTTAACACACTAGAAATTGCGATTTCCATCTTAGTTGGATATCATTCAGCTCCGATAGAGTGGCAATTAGTCATATATAATGAATTTGGTGCAATGGATGATATACGCGATAAATATATCGCGTTCAGGCTATGCATGATTGAGATGGTAGTTCATTCTAATTTCTGACAGATATAAACACTTTTATATACACAAAACTCTCTGATCATTCAAGGGAAGTGGAAAATTGCACAATTAGAAGGATAAGGATCGAAAAGTAATTAATAAAAGGTCCCAAGTGTCATACCAAATACGACGGATCGTTTAATGAAGGGTGTACATGATATATTCTTGGTTCATCTAAATATTTTCACTTCAAGTCATACGGCCTATCCGTAACTATGGACCTCAACCACCAGGTTGTCAACTTCCTGGTCGTGACCCTAGAGTTGAGTACGGACGTATACAAGCCATACCATAAGCCCGGAGAGATTCTATCTATTATTAATTATGCCTCAAACCACCCTAAGCCTATTCTCATCTCCATAGTTTATAGCATTTCACATAGGATCTCGAGGCTCTCCACCAACGAGGATATCTTCAACCAATCGGCAGAATACTACAATAAGGCCTTGCTAAGTGCCGGATTTAACCGGAGAATCTCTTACATCCCTAACGCTAGCTCTAGAAACCAGCCCCCTCATAAGACTAATGTTATAGTAAGCCATATCTATAACCGAGCACGCAGCGGCTTAGACAGAGTCAGGAACTATAGTATAGAGAATCGCACTAAGGAACACGGCCGCGGCGTTAATTACACGAGTGAGGGTGTAGAAAACCTAACACACAATAAAGATCACGACACTGGTGACGGTGACCGCTGTAGCCTTCTAGAATTATTCCCCTACTATAAGATCAGCAATTGCGATGGCCTACTACCAACGCCTTCCAACCAGCATCTTGCTACACATAAACGCAGCAGAAGGAAACCGAGTGCACACGAGCCTAAAGCGAAAGGGACACCTAATTGGCTACAGCACAATAACATGCATAAGAACTGTCACCTAGAAAGCACAACCCAGAGCAAACCTACTAATACACGGAATCGCCACCGTAACGTCCTATAGTTCCATCTTCCCTACTCTCAGAGAGTGGCCTCCGACGTACCACGGATATTCTTCGAAGCCTTAGAGAATAACTTCCCACCCAACCATAAATATAGGAAAATCCTGAATAGAAACAATATTAAAATATCCTTCTCTACTACTTCAAACCTAGCAGACACCATAGGAAAAACTAATCACAGTAAGATCACCAAAACACAGCACCTTAGAACCGATACACCTAGACCTGACAATATTCATAACGGCCTTAACGTCTCACTAGCAGCACCCAATAGTGCTGGCAACAGCCACAACAGACGCAACCAACATAACCACGACATGACTGGGGAATATGCTGGTGACCCGTACGGGTCACCTGCCGATAACAGAAGGCGCTGCGGCGTGCGGAGTGATAATAGTACTACTCCGCAGGCTGTGGGATATAATAGTACTAACGACAGGGATAGAGGCGCAGGTAACAATATAGATAGCAATAAAAATCGCCTTACCTCAGGAACAAGTAGTGACTGCGATCGAAAATGCAACTGTCGTGATAGGGAACGCTGCCCCTTTAGGGCAAATTGCCTGACAGATAAGGTTATTTACAGGTGCACCATAACTAGCCATAATAGCATTAAGCATTATATAGGGGCCACCTCTGGCCCGTTCAAAAATAGATTTCGAACACATCTCCACTCTTTCACAAACAAAAAACTAAGACACTCCACTTCGCCCGCCAATTACATCACAGCATTAAAAAAAGACTCAAACATCAGCTTCTCCACACACTGGGAAATTTTCGGCAGAGCAGCACCGTACAATTTCAAGAAGAAGTGCGAGCTTTGCCTCATGGAACTTTACCATATCATAACGGCACCCTCTGAACTCTATCAACAGCAGAGCAGAATCGGTGATAAACTTCAGGCACCGTATAAATATGTCTTACTCCAGATGGAATAAGAATGAGGCCGGAAAACCATAAGCCGGGTCCCCCTGCACCAAACCTTAACACCCTGGTGGGCTGGCGCTGCAAATAAACATCTGGAAACCAACTATGCATCCCAGACCCGGCCTGAATCGACAAAGGTAAAGCAGTACACACAACGTAGTAACGGGTAACAAAGAGCTTGGGGAACACTGCTATAACACCGGCTCGAATTATCTCCCCTGATCTACTGCAAAAACAATTCATGTGCTTTACGAAGAATTAACTGTGATGTGAATTTATCTTTAAAACCCCTTCTGGGTCACGTAAGGAACACTCTTTAGTTTTGTATGCCTTTGAGAAGCCCTTTTTATGCCTTTGAGAAACGCACGTAGGTGTTGTTTTAAATAAACATGTTTTAACGGTTTGTTCTCCTTTATATATTTGTTCACGTATATCCACTCTGCTTATTTTCTCGCCCGCTAGATATTAACACTTCCAATATTTAACACTGCAGGTACAAGTATTGAGCACATTTGCATATGCAATTGGCAAATGACTATATGTATCGCCTATCTCTTCTTCCCTCTCTCTCTCGATACTTAAATACTCTCTCTCTCTCTATATATATATATGTATATATATATATACGTCATATAACACATTATATAAACCTGCCAACAATAGGTCTAAACACAAAAAATAATATGGTATAATCCACCTTATTCTGTAGGACCTTGGACCATTCTGGCTAAGCATAGGTACTACAGAGACGCAATGAAGCTGTCATATTCCACTACCCGCCCACATAGCCTAACACATCGCTAGAATTATTCACGATAAGTTGTTGAACTATGAGCACGAACGAAACGATAATACCTGACAAAGATGGACGCAGAAATGAAGCTGCAATAGGAAAAGTGAGACTCCTAAATCAGAAAACACTAAATTTATGATCTATGAGCTTTGAGCTGTAAGGGTATGGCAGTTGGTGGAAGCCGAAAGGATCAACAATAGAACCGCAGCGGCATTTATGAGGTTCACAGTCGCGGATGTCGAGCGTCTGACCATACCACGACACAGTAGGAGCTTTGAAACACACTCGTATTAGTGCCTTCAAATCTATCAAATGTGAATAAAAACAAACCCCTTCCTGGAAAACGAATACTTGCAACTAGAGATACCTAATATACTGTCAGATCATTGAACGGTTAAACGCATATCAAATTAACCTTTAAAAAAACAATGTAATGATCAAGAAAATGAGTAAAAAACAATCAATAGGATTAAATGAACAGAATCCACCAAGTAATGCTAGTTAAAACGTCTTATACTGAAAATATTTATCAGCTGGGCTTGGGAGGAGTAAAATCAACAACCGGCGGGACAAAGCACACGTTGAACAATTGATTACACAATAGCTCTCCAAACAGATTGTATCTATTACACAATATATACCACTGATATATATATATATATATATATACATGCACACACACACTCAGAAATGTGTATAAGGATTTCGGCTTTAGGCACAAAGCCAACAATTTTGGGCGAGGGGAATGGGGATTAAATCGACCCCAGTGCGTTTATCGAACCCTTAAGAATGAAAGACAAATCTAAACTCGGCGGGATTCGAATTCTGAACCTAATGGGTCTTAACTATATACCGCAAAAAACGTTGTCCCACATTCTACTAATACTGCCAACCCAGCGTTCTAAGTAAAGTAGATAATATAAAATGTTCCATTAATCTCCCAATACGAATAATATATATAGGTCATATAAATTTTAAACTTTTAATCAATAAGCGTGGGAAGAGATACACATATGTTGTGTCAGGAACAAATAAAAAAGAAACAGATGTGGGCGTGCGTGAATATATGTATATACACATATATATATATATATGTATAGGAAAATGTTCAAGACCCCGACGGCATTTTCCTATTACCCACTCTACTACCCTAAGTATTGCGTACTCTGGCACTTTATGGTTCACTTAGTTCATTACCACACTTCCTTCGTTATATATATATATATATAACGAAGGAAGTGTGGTAATGAACCAATTGAACCATAACGCAATAGAGTGGGTAATAGGAAAATGCCGTCGGGGTCTTGAACATTTTCCTATACATATATATACATATATATATATATATATAAATATATATAGATATATATACACGAAGAAGAGGATTGACCGTGTAGTTGCTAGTTAAGGTCGGCTTATATATATATATATGTATGTAAAAGGTAAACAGAAATAACAATACAATCGGTAGAGTGAAGCACTAGCGACCGAAACGTTAAGACCCTCTTCCTGCTATATCAAGCGTTAACCTAATATATCACTTTACCGATTGTGTTATTTCTGTTTACCATTTACACCCACACACACACACACACACACACATATATATATATATATATATATATATATAACGAAGGAAATGTGATAAGGAACCAGATGGACCATAACGCTCTAAATTACTCAATATTTAGGGTAGTAGAGTGGGTAATAGAAACGAGTAGGACACCGACGGGTGAGCTCAAGCCGTTTCGACGGCTAATTCTGGACTATATATATATATATAGTCCAGAATATATATATATATATATATATATATATATATATATATATATATATTGTGTTTATTTCCATCTTCGGTTAGCTTCCCTCTGTGTTGTTTACTTGTCTCACTCGCTTTACGCGTTTCTATTGTCCTAATAACTTATTTTAGTTATTATCGCTCCAACGTGAGGTATATGATTTTTAATGCGATGAAATACCCATGATCGTCTGGTAAATCACTGATGAGGGACTCATTTTTAACATGTTATCCATGTGCAACCAGCAGTATTCTTCTCACCCATATTTTATATATATATATATATATATATATATATATCAACGCTTACGTGTACCTCTCAAAAGTTGTCGAATTTTCTAATTGGATTTTCACCCCGAAACTGGATACATCGCGGTGTACACCTGAACTTCCACCAGGAAATCTTTCGTAACATTGACATTTTCTCTTAATGATATTATTAATATTCTATTCGTTTGCAAAACACCCGCATTACTCAATGTGTTCAAGACGTCTAACGTCATCCTTTTTACAAGCGGTAGCAGAGAGAAAAACACTATACAATTGTTTCGGGCTTATTGGCCGTTATTATAATTCTGTATTTCTCTCCCTTTTGCTGCATCCTAGAAGTGTTGAGAATATATAGTGTCCTCTAAAGTATACATCGGCTAATTAGCCAAATTTGCATATCTAACTGCATAACATACGTAGTCTATGTTACATGGATTCAGCTATGTACTATGTATGTACAAGCATACCAATATTGGTTTTGATCAGATGTAATTTATCATTAATATGAAAGAAAAAAAAATTAGTTAGAGCACCTTAAAAATACTTAGCACCATATGATAAATGTAAAAATATATATTGACTTGGGGCTATAAAATGTGTACCAGCGAAGGACACGTCATTATATTCGACATTCCCTTATCACTAAATTCTGGGTAAATTCAAAACAGTTGTTATAATAATAATTACTTCTACTTTTGGCACAAGGCCAGCAATAACCCAGTGTATTACTGGTACTTTATTTTATCGACCCCGTAAGGATGAAAGGCAAAGTTAACCTCGGCGGGATTTGAACTCAGACCATAAAGGGCCGTAACTCTTTGCTGAAAAGCATGGCGTCCGACCCTCTACCGATACTGCCAATCCACCGCCCTAATAGTTGTTATAATAATAATTGTTTCTACTTTTGGCACAAGGCCATCAATTACCCAGTACATTACTGGTACTTTATTTTATCGACCCCGTAAGGATGAAAGGCAAAGTTAACCTCGGCGGGATTTGAACTCAGATCGTAAAGGACGTAACTATGCTGGAAATCATGGTGTCCGACCCTCTACCGATACTGCCAATCCACTGCCCCCTATACTACTACTACTACTGCTGCTACTACAACTACTACTACTTCTCCTGCTACTGCTACTACTACTACTACTACTAATAATAATAATAGTAATAATAGATGTAATAGTAGTAGTAGTAGTAGTAGTAGTAGTAGTAGTAGTAGTAGTAGTAGTAGTAGTAGCAGAGCAGCAGCAATAGTATTAGTAGTAGGTGATAATATTATTATATAACATATTTCCGTTGCTCTTTGAAAAAGTTGAATGTTTTGTTGTTGTTGTATTGTCTTTTATTACAATGTGGGGAAGATACATATAAGTCTAAAGTCAAGTATATGTCAAAGTTTAACCAAAATAATTAACGTCATAAATGAAATGAAATATCTAATGCCACCTATCATGTCCGACCAAATGACCGACTTGGCTCAAATTGCAGGACATTATATTGTTCTACACTGTTGGCATGATATCAGCTAAAATCATTTTCGTTCATTCCATTCTGTTACAGAGATTTGAATAAAAATTCTAACGAGTATTCTCTAGAGTATTGATAGTTGTTAGGAAGGTATTTTGTGTTGATTAACGCTATGTGAAGAAGGAATGTTTACCATCAATTATTTTACAAGTAGTCTGCTTCTGAGAATATGTCTTGTTGATTTCGTCTGTGATTATTAGGGTTCTTTAACTTCAGTTCACTGCAATCGAGCAAGCATAGTGTTAGGTCTGTATAGGGCCAAGATATATTATTTATCATCTAATTTAATTAAGGTTGTGGACTAGCAGAAACGTCAACTTGCCAGATAATGCATTCTGTTGTATTCGCTTTGGCTCTATACGTTCTATATTTAATTAACCCAAGAGCACGTTTGATTTTTTCATTCTACATGTCAAGTACAGCGCTCAATGTAATCGACATAAGATCCAAATGTGTTGATATATACCAAATTTAGAAAACAATATCACTTAACTGAATTCTTTCTTTAATGGGTTATGGAGATCAAGTAGGTTGATAGATCACATACAATGTTTTTCGTGGATGGGGTGTAAAGAACTCAAGGCATTATTTATTACGATGGTACTGTTATTTAGCTTTACCTATAGATAAACTGTATTCACATACTTACATCTTAGTGGATGCTAATTTATATTTTATATTCTAGAAAAAACATTGGAGTAACATTGAAGCGACACATAAGATCTACCACTGAAACATATGGTCAGCTACCAAATGGAGACAATAGTTTTAAACTTGATCATCATTCAAATAAACTGGAAATTTCCGAAACCATTGTATGATAATATCGCAGTTTTAAGCAGTAACATTATCTCATCCCTACCGACATTATATCCATGAGAGAAACTAGTCGCATCATACAAGAAAAAAGTAAACTTTTCCAGCTTACAATGATAACATGTATGCCTGCTGACTGTTGCATAGGACGTATAGTCTACCTAGCGTTATTGACAAAATTCGGCAATTCTCCAAATGTCTAAAATTTTATTTTGAGGCTAATACAATCCTGCATATAAGATGTCTTAGTTTCCTTTAAACATTTCTTAATACATTTTCAAAATATTAATCCATGATTGATCTATAATGAGGTTTTCAATTATTAAGGAGGTATTTATATGAATTATTTGAAATTTATATCTTCATTAGATAAATGGATGCTAATCATCTCTATTTGTATTATTAAACTTATACAAGTTAACAACTAACGTAAGAGACTTTTTATATAATGTATAGTAATAACATATTTATAAAAATATCTTCCAACATCAGACAAATTTTTATAAATATAAAGGACCATGTTTATATTCAAGTCCAATAATAGTTACATTGGGAAGGTGGTGATTAGATATTTGTATTATACGGCACACTTATAATGTGGTACAGGATGAGGAAGTGCCCTGTCCCATGTTGAATGCTTATGTCTAGTATATTATAAATCAAATTGTTCATATGTATCAGCACGGTGCATTACACATTAACGGGGACAGCATGAGTGAGTCCAAGATGAAGCTCATGAAAGACCTCATCAGAAGTATGAGAGAGAGAGAGAGAGAGAGAGAGAGAGAGAGAGAGAGAGAGAGAGAAGTGGGGTGGAGAGAGAAATAGAAGTATTATATTCAAGTAAAAGGAGAAACACATAACGTCCTGATAATTTAACATGCAAGTTTCTGTCTTCCCTATATATGTGTGTTACTTGCTTTCCTTTGTCCCCACATAGCTCGTATCGCTCTTGCTCAATAATATATACGAACATAAATAATTATGTATATTAGTAGAATATGGAACAATTACAAAAAGAAATATAGAATACCATTAC
>OZ024745.1:62926642-62934142 GCA_964016885.1 Eledone cirrhosa
TTATACACGATACTTTTGCATCAGTAATCTCTCTCACCATAGTAAATTTATTGAACCTGAATACATCATAGCGCCAATGACCGAATACGAACCATCAACATGCATGTTATGAAAACAACGTATTTACATTCATCTAACCGCAAGTATGAAATATGAATAGGAGTTAGTAAAGGAAATCAGGAGTAGACGACAAAATAAAAAGGGTTTATATATATATATTAGAAAGTGAAGTGTTTTTTACAAAATGAAAAATAACCGAGGTATCCTACACGAGTGAAAGTATAAAGAAAAAAAGATGAAATCGAAAATGCAACTGGAGTCTTATTTAAAAATATATATATATATTTATTTGGTTCCTTTACCGGTTTCGCAGTTCTTCTGCTTTTCAAAAGTAGAGTTGAGATGGAGGGTCTTAGGGCTGTCTCACATCTGGTAGGTCTTTGAATGTTACTTGTTATATATGGAAAAAAGTGGCTCGAAACGCCAGGTTTTTAGAGAAGTAATTTGATTGGTTGGTCAATAAGTATAATACATTTTGCGCCAGTTCGCGTTACAAAGTTCTTCAAATAGGGGAGTGGGGTGGCTCAGATTGTTTTTTCACATATGAGTGTTTGAATTTCTTTTTACTTAAAAAAGGGGGGCTCACGAAGGCTTTTTTCTATGAATGTAATGTGATTGGTTATAAATAAAATTAAGGCTGTCACGTGAACAAGTTCATTAAATTTTCGCGCCCGTATTTGGGAATTTATTTTGTAGCCTTTTAGAGAATGTTATGACAAACAAAAGATAATGGTCAAGAGAAACGGGATGGGAGAATTGTCTGGTTCAGTGAATATAGCAGGTTGTTTTTTCATATATGAGTGAAGTTTGATGTAGTCACCTGAATAAGTATATCAGCTTTTTCATATATGAGTGAAGTTTGATGTAGTCACCTGAATAAGTATATCAGCTTTCGCGTAAGTTTGTTTGAATTTCTTTTTACTTTAAAAAAAGTGGCTCACGAAGGCTTTTTTTGTAATAAATATAATATGATTGGTTATAAATGAAATTATCACTGTCACGTGAACAAGTTCATTAAATTTCGCGCCCGTATTTGGGAATTTATTTTGTAGCCTTTTAGAGAATTTTATGACAAGCAAAAGATAATGGTCAAGAGAAATGGAATGGGAGAATTGTTCTGATTCAGTGAATATGGTTGGTTCGCTGAGGGGTCAGAATTCAGATTTTCTATTGAAATAAAGAAAGTAAAGATATGTATGTTTATTTGTGTGCTTGTGTGTGTGAGTGTATGTATAGGAAGATGATTCTATTAGTAGAAATGGGAGAGAGAGTTATGTGTGTGTATATGGGTGTTATGTGTGTGTGTGTGGGGGGGGGGAGTATGTTAAGATGGAGAGAATATATATATTTTGTGTGTGTGTATATGTGTGTAGGAAAGTGATTCTATTAGTAGAAATGGGGGAGGGAGTTGTGTGTGTGAGATTATGTGTGTGTGGGAGTATGGTTAGCATGTTAAGATGAAGAGAATATATATATTGTGTGTGTGTGTAGGAAAATGAGTCCGTTATAGGAATATTTTTTGAATGAACATATTTTCCTTACTTATTCGTATTTGTTCTGTTGTATTGTCAGCGCAAACGTATGTTAAGGTTTATTTAGTTCGGGTTTTTATTTTCTAAAGTAGGTGTTATGTGTGTGTGTATGTGTCTATTTGGATGGTTAGCATGTTGTGGTGTTGACATAATGTATATTAAACCATATTTAATGCTGGTCTATATTTTTGAATAAACATATTTTCCTTATTTATTCGTATTTGTTCTGTTGTATTGTCAGCGAAAAGGTAAAATGGGAAGACTTGGAATTTGGGTGTCTCATTACTTGCGCATATGTCTAGATATGCGCTTAGTGGTATCTGTCTCGTGGTTGGATCTCGTAATTGTTGGCGATGAACTCTCATTCTGTTTCTGAGTGTGAGTTTAGTTTGTCCTATATAATCTTCATTGCGTCCTTTACATTTAATGGCATAAATTTGATGAGCAAGTGAGGTGATTTTTTACAGCAAAATTTTGTCCTGATTTAAATGTATACGTGTTGAGGTGAGTGCAGGTTCCACAATTAGAGCGACCACATTTTTTGACAGTTGGTTGTGGGTTTGTGGTAGGTAATTTGGCATTGGTGAATAATGTTTTCAGTGATTTCGGTTGTCTTTTGCTTTTGATTATTTCAAGGGCTTTTTTCATTCTTGGGTCTTGTTTCTGTAGTGGAATGTTCTTGTGAATAGTGTTGTAAGCTTCTGCATTTCTTGGGTTATTGGACGTACCTTGAATTTGTTTCTGTTTTTGTAATTCATCAATGCCTATTGCGTTAGCCCTTTATATTCCTTTATATTCCTTTATATTCCTTTCGAGTAGAATTTCCTTTAATACTTGAAGTCTTTTATTTCGCGTTTCATAATTGGAGACAATTGTGTAAATTCTTCTTGCTAGGTTAAAAGGAATGTTCGTCTTCGTGTGCTTTGGATGGTTGGGGGTGAATAGCAGGTATTGTTTGGAATCTGTTGGTTTGTAGTGTATGCCAGTTTCAATATTTGTGTCTTTTTTTAAGATTAAAATGTCCAGAAATGGGAGTTGATCTGGGCTGTATTTCATTGTGAATTGGATGTGGTTATTGATGCCGTTTATTAAGTTTTTGAAATCATTCAGTTGGTCGAGTGTGTGGGACCAAATAATGAGACAATCATCCAAGTAGCCTTTCCAATTCTCTGATAGCGCGAATTTTATTAAACTTATTGACCAACCAATCAAATTACTTCTCTAAAAACCTGGCGTTTCGAGCCACTTTTTTCCATATAAAACAAGTAACATTCAAAGACCAACCAGATGTGAGAAAAACCACAGACCCTCCATCTCAACTCTACTTTTGAAAAGCAGAAGGACTGCGAAACTGGTAAAGGAACCAAATAAATATATATATATTTTAAAAAAATAAGACTCCAGTTGTATTTTCGATTTCATCTATTTTTCCTTATATATATATATATATATATATATATATATATATATATATATATATATATATATATATATATATATATATATATCCAGGGGGGGGGGGGTAACTTGGAGTTACTGCAGGTTCAACCGGTAGAGCACTCAATGTTTAGGTTCACTTATGTGATGAGGTGTAGAGCTATACAGAGTGTAATATATTGAAAGGATAACAAGGACGTTTGATTACTCTTTCATTGCATTTATTGATAGGTGCATTTTAAAAGGGTCCGTCGAGCCGCCGATTATTGAGTCGGGTAGGATCGATACAGATCGAACCTTGAGCTGATCAGTGGCGAAACGCGTGTCACCTATCAATAAATGCAATGAAGGAGTAATCAATCATCCTTGTTATCCTTTCTATATATATATATATATATATACGTAGGTCTCGGGTTGAGTCGGGGATAACCACAGTAAGTAAGGTACTCAATACATGGCACAGTAAAATTTTTTTATTTTATAGAAGGAGCTTCTACAGGACTAGTACTGTTTCATTCAGATGAAATCTTCAGGAAGCTGGGTGTCATATTAAGTTCTGGTATTTATACATTTAGGTAGTGGTAATTTATACATGGCACAGGCCGTGCCATGTTGTGGTCCTGTGTATCTAAATACCATCCTACCCCCACCCCACCCCCAGCCACCACCCCTCCCTTACCACTACCTAAATGTATAAATACCAGAACTTAATATGACACCCAGCTTCCCGAAGATTTCATCTGAATGAAACAGTACTAGTCCTGTAGAAGCTCCTTCTATAACATAAAATATATATATATATATATATATATATATTTGTATATATATATATATATATATATATATATATATATATATATATATATATATATATATATATATATATATATAAATAAATATATATACATATATATGTATGTATATATAGATATGTGTGTGTGTAACAACAGTTACTGGAGTGGGGGCGCAGATGGATGCATTTGATGGTGTTTTAAGTTCTGTTTCGTGTGAGATGTATGCCAATGTTTCGTCTGTGGTGTGTAGAATATAGATATATTTAAATAAGTCGGCATCTAAATCCTTAAGATATATTCTTGCACATAGAAGCTCGCATATCTGATGAGATGTTGAAAGGAATCAGGCTCATGTCTCCTTTATTATTCCCTGAGCTGATCGATATCGAAACAATTGTAATGCGCAAATAAAGTTTGCACATATACTGCAAACCTGATTACGACTCTTATATATATATATATATATATATATATATATATATGTAATATAATATAAAATATATATATATATATATATATATATAGGAACGAGTGGAACCCCGACGTCTGAGATCAAGCCGTTTCGACGGCTAATTCTGGACTCAGTCCAGAATTAGCCGTCGAAGCGGCTTGAGCTCAGCTGTCGGGGTCCCACTCGTTCCTATTACCCATTCTACTACCCTAAGTATTGAGTACTTTGATGCGTTATGGTCCTTACTGGTTCCTTACCACATTTCCTTCGTTATATATATATATATATACATACATATATATTGTAACTATAGTATTCACTCAATAAGAATCAGTCTTTATATGTATATTTTCATCCCTTTAATCCACCTCGCCTCTTGCACCCCTTAGAATAGCAATAATTATTTACCTCCCTTTCTATACTTCACAATCAACTTGCCAGACTAGTTACTGACTTTATGCTATAACTCTCTCGGCTCTCTCTCTCTCACTTCCTCCTTATTTATATATCTAATATGCCATTCATTAACATATATTTTTTTCACTTTTCTATATCTCTGAGCATAGACTGTTTTTTCCTCGTTTTAGATTGTTATGGATGGGAGAAACAAGAAAATAATTGCCACGTTACTTAGATTTTGTATAGTTATTAATCTATATAATAAGGGCTGGATTAACAAAAGTGGTAGGGCTAGTGACAAAATTATATTTAAATGCGATGTAATTGTGTGTAAAAGCTTTATATAATTTCTGACGATGATGATTTGCTTTTGCCTTTTTGCGATTGCTAATGTTGTCATCGTAAAGGTTATATATATATATATATATGTGTGTGTGTGGGTGGGTGTGTGTGTGTTTGTATGTATATATGTATAATGTTGGAACATGGCAGTAGCCAACATAAACTAAACCAGAAAGATAATAATGAATATATATATATATGTGTGTGTGTGTGTGTGTGTGTGTGTGTGATGTTGGAGCATGCCAGTAGCCAACATAAACTAAACCAGAAACATAATAATTAAAATATATATGTGTGTGGTACGTGTGTGTAAATATATGTATTTATTGTAGAATGTATATGTATAAAGGCATACGCTTGTGGTTGACAAGTTCACGTCCGATACATGTTGTTCCTCATTGTCTCCAAACCTAGTGAGTGACATTAATCAGGCAGAATCAATATGGAACACATTGTGTTTATGTATATGTGGACGTTACACTTTTGAGTGTATGTGTCACCGATTGAACGGAACGAGTTATGTCCAGAGATACTATCAACCATCAGTTACTGCCTCTTTGAAAACAAATATAATTTTGGGTAGCAATTGCCATATAAAGCAGCACATAAAATTAATATAAATACTAAAATAGGCACCGAATTTCTGACGTCTGTTGGATATCTACTGCGTTAGGATTTGTACGATATTTACGCAACCATTTGAATGCACACATATTTTAGGAATGTTAAGATTAAAGCATAATTGGAATTTCATCATGATGAAATATAGAAGCTGATTAACATGTCCCTAAAGTATTTCACTCCTCACTGCAAGTTATGTATCCCAAATAGTAATGAGGTTTATGTTTCTAACATTCTTATTGGTTTGTGAATAGTAATGCTGGAGTGCAACCGTATAAATAATGGGTATTTACTTCTCTGGATGTTTGCTTAAAATAATAGCGTTACAATTAAAAATAGAACAATGAATGTGTCCTTGACCTAATCTTACACAAGGAATGTTGGTATTTGTTTTACTTTTTACAATTCAATTAGTAGTTAATTGGTGTGATTTGTAAGTGTGTGATTGCTAATGAAGTAGACTTCTGAATTAAATATCTTGTAGCATTTATTTTCAACCTTTTTAAATACTGACTTCACATCACAATTTGGTTCACATTACTTTCAAACCATTCTCATACAAAGGGAGTGCTACATCAATGTATTTGGAAGAAAAGAATAAATCAATTATGTAATGTGAAATTTACTGACTTTACTCAAGAAATGATTTATGCGAATTCTTTATTTTGAATTATGAAAAATGTATTCTTAAATTATGGTTCAGAAGATATATCACTCATGAATAATTTCATTGCTATTTACGATTGCAAAGCCAAACGCACTATTCCAAAATATCGGTGTGTGTGGTTACTCATTATGTTATAGAGGCATCACAGAGAAGTACTTTTTATCAAATGCACCTAGGTGTTAAAGAATTACATTTTTCAAAACAATGTTCTGTTACACTCTAGTGGCAATGAAAATCGATAGTTTATTCAGCTCTTCTTCCCTTAGGCCGTCGTCTACAGGTAGTATATATTTCAACAAACCATTCATTTCTTTCTCACATACACGGATTGTAAAGTATATCCTCATTCATAGAGCCCAATCAGATGAAACCCTTTTTATTTTGTCGTCTACTCTTGATTTCCTTTACTAACTCCTATTCATATTTCATACTTGCGGTTAGATGAATGTAAATAGTTTGGTACTATAGTTAAGTGTTGCATGTTGATGGTTCGTATTCGGTCATTGGCGCTATGATGTATTCAGGTTCAATAAATTTACTATGGTGAGAGAGATTACTGATCCAAAAGTATCGTGTATAATTAAAAAGTAATTGTTTTGGCGTGCAATGTTTTACAGGCTCGAATTATGATGCAAATAAGCAAACAGCTGTTAAATAAGAATAAATAACTACTTTTAAAAATGTCCAATGTTCATCAAATCTATTCCATTGTAAAGTACAGTCTGGAGATGTATAAAGCTAAGTCAAGTGAAATGCAAAATTGAATTAAATGTATATGAAACTGTGATAGTTAAATATGTTGTCCGGGAAATCAGCTTCGAGCACTGTTAATTTTAATACGAAACACAATTTAGTTTTATATTTGATATGGTCATGTTGCCGATATTACCAATGGAAAGAAACACACGCTCCATATAATTTTCATTTCTCTCTCTCTTTATTGTTCGTTGTTCATTCGTTTGTCAAAGGTCTTTTGTCATACATTATGTGGCCCCTCCAATGAGTATTTTTTGTGCCTTTTCTTTTTTATGGTTTTAAATTTGTACTCCATCTTGTCAATGTTTGTTTTGTGGTGCGTTTTTTGTGTTCCGTGTCTGCGCATGCGTTTGAAACTGCATTACTGTGTGTATAAGCGTTACATTTTTTTTTCATGTGTTTGGTGTATATTTTTCATGTGTTTTGTGTAAGGGATGGGGG
>OZ024745.1:62939142-62974142 GCA_964016885.1 Eledone cirrhosa
CGTATTTCAGAATAAACGTATATATATATACCAGTTACTTAGGTAAATTTCATAGAGTTGTCACTTCTGAATGGAAAACCCCCGAAGAATTATATAATTGCGGACAATATAAATCAGTAAGCCCTGGATATATTTCCTCAAATGAATACAACTGGTAAAAAAAAAAAAGAAAATACAGTGTGTGTATATTTTTCTTCTTTATGTCTTAAAAGAGCAATAATCGTATTGATTGCTGTCGAGACCAAACATCATATATTATAAAATCGATTAAGCTTTTATATCATTGTGTATACAAGTGTATTTGTTTTTAGTGCGTATATGTATATCGTTTCACGCGTGTTACACTCCTCTATGTGTTCACATGATACCAAAACAAATGCAGATAGCGACATGATATACAGGCAAAACAGCTTGCGTAATGGAGATAAAGAAGCTCCTTAAAAATCTCAATTGATGTTACGTTGCAACGCAATTGTTAAATGATTTCAATTGAACAGATTTCAATTTAATATTTCCAGTAATTTTGACAATAAAATTTGACAGACTTCGTCTGATAATCAGTATCCGTTGTTTTAAACAATTACTGAAACAATTACTGATAATTACTATATAACAATTCAAGGTAGAGTAAACAACACTATCCACAATGATATCATGTATATTTATGGCCTCATATGATTAAGAGCAATGCTTTATGGCTGAACCGTGAAGTCTATGTCTCTCTCTCTCTCTCTCTCTCTCTCTCTCTCTCTCTCTCTCTCTCTCTCTCTCTCTCTCTCTCTCTCACTCTCTCTCTCACTCTCTCTCTCTCACGCTATATATATATATATATATATATATACTGTAGCAAAAGTTTATGTTTGGAAGCAATCAATACCCAAGTGTAAGAGCACTCCGTCCATAGGATGTATATATATATATATGTATATATATATAGATATAGATATATATATATAGATATATATATACATGGGAAATGAAAGGGGTATGAACATATGAAAATGATGTAAGTGATGCAAGTAAAACATAAAAGCACTGAACCGCGTGAACCCACAGGCAACAGCTTGTTTTTGCGTGTGCTTGCGTAGGTGTGTATGTGTGCGGGATTTGTGTGTGTGTGTGTGTGTGTGTGTGTGTGTGAAACTGTGTAAGTCTACTAATTGACAATTTCTCTCCCCTCGCTTCCAACTAGTGCCTTCTACAGCGGCTTCCAAGTGTTTGCTCAGGTCATATTTTACAATGCTGAGAAAAAGGAAGAAACGGAAGAAACAATCTTTGTTGTGTGTGTGTGTATATATATATACACACACACAAATAGTACATATATATATATATATTGTATGTAACAAATAAAGGATCATCTGTGTATATATATGTATGTATTGTATGTATAAATATATTGTTTGTGTATATATGTATACAAACACAGAATATATATAAGCATTAAATAAATTTATATTGAGACATATATATATACATACACATTACTTTAGCCACTCATATATACATACACATTAGTTTAGCTACATATATATACATACACATTACTTTAGCCAATGTCATTACGATGTTTATAGACCAAAGTAGACGAAGAAAACAATTTAAATTCATGTAAGCAATAGTTTCTACATCACAGAATATCCACATTATATACACACTACGTAATGTTATAGTGTGGGCTGTGATGTTAAACACAGATTCTCTCTCACACACACATACATAAACACAAAGACGCACACGCACGCACACACACACACACAGACATATATATATGCTTGTTTTCTTCGGTTACCGCCCCGTGTGGAGAGGAAAGTTTAGTCTTACAACATTATTTCACCGAAAGTAAAACAATTATCAGAAGTTGACTGAAGAGAAGGGACTGTCCGTTTTCCCCTTGTCTTTGTTATGTACATACCCTTTCATATGACCTAAGTAAGATGGGAACTTTTAATACATATTTCAACTCTTTGCAATCTTCGTTTCCTGTTTCAACCTTCTGCCCCCTCTATTTCTCTCTTTTTTTTTCCATCTCTCTCAGCCTAGCATCCTTCTGTCTCTACTTATTTTTCCCCATTCCCTTCTTGTACCTTAGCTGCTTATGCACGGCCACATTTCTCCCTGTGGTAGAAGAGTCACCACTGGGTTTGTACACTCTTGATTAAGGAATACAGCCCAAACTACTTGTTTCTTCTTTCTCTTCTTATTTCTATCACTTTCTCTTCCAGATTTTTATCACTTCCTTTTCAGTTTCAGTCTATTGGTTTGTAACATTATTTTGTATCTTAATTAGTCTAATTCCTGGAAATTTCCAATTTGGCATAAGTCGCCCAGTTTTTTTTTTGTTACTATCATATTCGCACAAGAATTACCGAAACTATAAAGATTTCCATAAGATGACTGAAGATGGGGTATTGTCTGTTTTCCCGCTGTTGTTGACTTATGCGCCCCTATTTTTTGACGTCACTTAAATTCTATGTGTAGTTGGTAGAGCTTAATTGCTATAAATGAATGTTTTAGCTTTCATCTCTTACTCCACAGGACAGCGTTTGACATGTGTCAGACGCTGTGACCCCGAGTGTACTAGCATTACTAGTCCTCGGAGATCGAAACTGCCAAATTGAAACTGAACGGCCGATGATATTGGAGATATCTCTCTTACGTTTGTATTTTTATAATTTAAAAAAATAAACTCTTTAAAGTTCTCCTTATAGTATTGTTTTTCGTTTTGCCTTGATTGTGTTAGTTGTCTTTTCCTCTCTGTTAATTTTCCTAAGTTTATCATATGTATATATATATATATATATATATATATATATATATATATATGTATACATATATGTATACATATATGTATATATATATGTATATATATGTATATATATATATATATATATATATATATATATATATATATATATATATATATATATATATATATATATATTATACATGTGTGTGTGTGTTGCTTCTATTAACTTAGAAACCTCTTATCCCTAAAGACGGCCATGTATTGAGATCAGTCTTTGTATATAATTTGCAGTAATTAATTCTAAGTTCGATTATCGTATCCCAGGTATGTTGCTTTATATATCTTCATTGTGGTCTGCAGCACAGTCATATTAAAAAAATACAACGCCACGTAAAAAATTACACACATTCGGTTCTATAAAACGATTCACGATTTTAAGGATCATATTTTGCTTAGTTAATCTAAATATGTTCATATTTTATATATTCTAATACGCCAGAATCATGTAAAGCCCCCCCCCCCCCAAAAAAAAACAGGTTACTGGATTGATCAGAACGAATATATATATATATATATATATATATATATATATAAGATTATATATCTTAAGGTTGTATTACGGGATTTCTACTGAATGACTGTTATTTTGAGTCATTTATGAAGTATTGCGCTACTGAGATAAAAACGTGTGACTCCTTGATTCTAATACATATATAAAATTCATCACATTCTTATCGCATATCATCTTGATGATTTACTTCTATCGCGAATGTTACTCACTATCTATCAATCCATCTGTCTATTGCTGTCATGTAATCACTGGTAACACACAGAAATGTCTCTCATCAAGTGTTCTCTAAGCTAAACAAACGTTTAACAGCGGAATGAAGTTAGCATGTATTCATTAGATATAAAAAAATGTAATCAAAAACTTTACGTATAATGTGTTGCTTCCGCATAAACTATTCTAGTAAAAGAGCTTGACTGATTCACAATTCGTTTTAACTTTATCGAATATCAGTTAATCTCGCGTTATCAAATTGCTGGAAGAAAATTATAGTGTTTTAAAGAATATTAAACACGTGAGAATCATATCTTTTTTGTGCATTCATTATATGTTAGAGCAAAACATATTACCCACTTTCCATAGATTCGCATATACTCATATAAGAAAATAAACACGCAATTTGATGCACTTACACATATAAGCACACACTTCGTATATATAAATATATATAAATATGTATTTACATGTATACCGTTTTACGTGCATGCACACACATACACACACACACACATATATATATATGTGTATACATATAGTGAGAGAGAGAGAGAGAGACAGAGATGGAGAGATAGATAGATAGAGGGGGGATAAATGTTAAAATATACATACATTTCAGTCGAAAAGCGTTTTATTAACAAGAAGCCGCATATAATTAGAGGTTCAAGATGGTGCTAAGCGCTGATAAAATGCTTAATTAAATAAATATATTTATGGAGAGAGAGAGAGAGAGAGAAAGAGATGCGTTAGTGTGTGTGTGTGTGTGTGTGTTTGTGTGTGTGTGTAAGCAGACATTAATATATAAGCTTATTTTAACGATACGTAAATTTGTTCGACAGTTCTCTGAATAATACAACGGAGAGATAGACTGCCATTTATATTTATCAGCATTGTGAATGAATATACACGCACACCGCGCCCACAAACGTACGTGTAAATACATGCATACAAAAATGTATACGCACTTTTTGGCATACCTACGTATATTAGTATATTAAGGTAATTACCGCCATTCCAGTTCAGTCAATCTGTCCGCTACAATTTACCTCATTGACATTTACATCATTTTTTTTTTGGTTTTCAGTTGGAAATTGTTGCACGTTCATGATCGTTGCTTCACTTACTACCTTCCTTAATCTGGTCTGAAACATCTCTCTCTCTCTCTCTCTCTCTCTCTCTCTCTCACACACACTCTTTCTCTATACCTCTGTCCATATATATATATACACATACATACTTTTCTGTAGCTCTTTGACGAACGAAAATTCCTAATAGGTATACATCGTGCTTTTCAAATGTAATATATTTCTTCCCGGCATCTAGACTGAGAAGCTGTAGCTAGAAGAATCAATATATTATAGGAGGACGGGAATGTTTCCCTGACTAAGTTGTCTATTATTGGGTATTCCTTCGCGAATATTACGTAAATTATTGGTTGTTCGCTGGACTGAAATTTAACTAACTGCGTTTCAAACTTTATTTGCACATCCTGTTCCAATTTAGAAATGGTTGCAATATCTCACGAGTGAATGAAATGTATTCGACTAAACAATTGCAAGAATACTTTCTGATGAAATCGCTAGGTGCCAACTTTCATATTGTATCGCTATTTCGGCTGCTATTTCGTACAAGCACACACACACACTGAAACACACACACACAGACACACAAACACACAAATAATACTTCCCCCTCCCCCTCCATATATATATATATATATATATATATATATATATATATAAATATATATATATATATATATATATATACTGTAAAATACTTGGTACACTTTATAGAACAGAATACACATTATGTCGGAGTTATCCTGGTCGGATCTATGCATGATTATGGTTATGACATCGCTGAAATAAGACGACCCTAGTCCCATTGAGCAAGGAACAAACAAGAAGAATGAAGAATACAAAATAATGCTATTATAGAAGAAAGAATGTAAAGCTCTCAGTTTGTTTCAACGTAAGAGATATTTAAGTACACCTGTGCTACTTCGAAGAATATCGGAAAATAGAACACCAATATGACGCCAGTGTGTAGGAGATCTTCCAATGGAATGAAAACGGATTATGCTCTTTAAATATATCTCACTTCCCCTATTGTTTTTCACACTAAAATCCGTAGAGATGAAAAGCATCACATAAATAAATAACATATATCTATACTCACCAACCAATTCATTCACACACAGACACACTCACTCACACACACACACATGCACATCCATAGACATAGAAATAGAATACACCGTGCAATATTATTTCAACTAAACTAATTATATAATTTAGTTACATGTTTATAAGGTTGTGCCTCTCCTCCATCTCGTCTTCAACCTCAACAATATATATATATATATTCCTCTCTTTGTATTATTGCATTGTGATTTTTTTTTCTAGTTCGTTCTTAGTAACTTACATCGTTCAGCAAGCGAGTCGTGACATTTATCGAACTATTACTAAGGGCAGTTTAAAACATAGACATAGGTTCTATAATGTCTGATACCAATATTTGTAAATCTATGCAAGTGTCACTGTTATCGATATATATACATGCCTGAAAGATGCCGGAAAATATATGTCATCAATTTATTTTCTGAAATATATTTTCTCAATATCTATTAATCTCATAAAGCCTGTTCTCAATAATATTTCTGTAAAAGCGCTCATTTCCATACGTATGAGTTCATCGACACGAAATCTTAATTTTTCTCCAACTTGTTATTTGAGTTTGCCGAAAAACCTTTTATTAGTTTTTTCTGACTTCTTATTTCATATCAATGGACTTCCGGTTTCCTAGATTTCATTGATCGTGTCTTGTTTGTTTTAAACTAAACTCATTTAAACAAGACTAATCATACATGCTGCATAGGCAACGGATGCGAGGTTTGTTGTGGAAGTGTCCATGAGCACAAAAACAGCCACATACATAAGAACGGTACAAACAAGCTTTAAGAGAAGAAATACATCCAATAAGCGCATATGTCCAGGTAACTATCCACATATTCTTTCGGGTGCACGAAGAATTCTTGCAATTTTATTAACAGGTATTACACATGCACACATTCATTTGATATGTACACATCCATATGTACTCGTATGTTCAAAAAATTGTACATACAAACATGCAAACAGCTACAAAAAGAGATCATCCAGCATGTTAAATAGGGACACATTTTACAGGAAGATATCTTCCAAAGGTATTTTATACATTAACAATGGACCAAAGAAACATGAAATATATTAGACTATAGAAACACATATGCATATAATACATAATGATCGTTTGTGTTGAAGGGAAGTTTATCATTCATTCATGTCCTGCAATCTTTGAACAAGCTATCCGCTTAATTGTAAATATTTCAATTGATCTGACTGTCGAATATATCTACAGGTCCTTCTACACATGCTTCCTCAGTTAAACCAATAATATAATGTATTTGTATGAAAGGTGATTTGTCTCCTATCTGCATAACGCCATAAAACCAATGTCATATAACAGTACATTAAAATAGTTTGTAAAATAGGCTTTCGGGTACATGCAGAATTTTATACTTACATACACACGTAAACATATTTACTCATACAGACAAACGCATCCATTACAGACGAAAATAGAAATGTGAATATAGACATACATTATCAAACATCCATGCGCATGCACATGCATATATAGCTATATCCAGTTTGAGTAATTCTAGACTAAACTAGAAACAACGAATCAAGACCTAGTTATAATTCCAAACATGGTAGATACACTGGGTAATTGCTGGCCTTGTGCTAAAAGTAGAAACAATTATTTTCTGTATTCATCTCCTGTGTTAATTGTGTCTAATGGGATACTATTGCGATAACTTGTGTCTCTAGAAGCATGGAGTACATTATCTTGGATTAACAGTCATTGGTATTATGATTATATTGTGTTAATACAAATGTATCCTTACGGGGTCGCTACAATAAAGCAACATTAAATACTGGGGTCGATTTAATCGACTTTCCCCTCTCCTTCCAATTGCTGGCCTTGTGCCAAAAGTAGAAACAATTAAATTAGTTTTTACTGTGATAAATTCGTATTTCCCTATTCTATATGATAGACCTATAGAAACAAACGAAGACTAACAGTGAAACAAAATAAAATTGAGGATACACGAAGAGAAAGACGCACAATCTCACACACACACACGCGCATATATACACTCACGCACACACAATACACACAGACGCACAGATACACATACTTATGTACATATGTATGTGTGTGTGTGTGTGTGTGTGTGTATGTGTGTGTGTGTGTGTGTGTGGGTGTGTGTGTGTGTGTGTGTGTGTGTACTGTAAATATACATATATATAAGTGTTTGAGTGCGTGTTTGAGTGTGTGAATATGTAGTGATAGTGGTGTGTTATTGATAGAGAAGTTTACAAAAGGATTCTATTGATCAGTTATCGGTTATCTTACGCAATCAGTTGAAATAGTACATTTGCTACTCCGCATGCTTCATCGCAGAAGCAAATCCAAGCTGAACTTCCTGTTTGTTTTAATCATCGTGTATGTGTGAATTCGTATGTGAACCTAGTTAAGTTGAAGGCCGTTGTTCCGATTCTAGTATAACCACAGACTGTTTACTAACCCTGTAACTTATTTACAGAATTCCAGTATATCTTAGGTGTTTACTTGGAGAAATCTATTATGTTTGCCTAACAGAGATAGTAAGAACGATGCATGAAACGTGCTTAGGTGTGTAAGTTTGTATGCATTTGTGTTTACAATAGAAAGTGAATGAGAGAGGGAAGTGATAATGTATATGTACCTATGTGTGTTTATGATGTCAAAGAGAGGCATACAATCAGTCAATGAGTTAGATGCTATATTTCAGTAATTGAATATTTCATCACATATTCATATTTGATGTTCACCGTCGCTTGGATCAAACACACCTTTTGTGGTATGCAGTTTGTTATGCGATGTTATAAGATTTAATTGTTAGTGTTTCTATATCTCCATTCAGTTTCTATATCTCCATTCAGTTTTTATGGACATCAGATGATACATTTTTGTTTTTTTTTGTCTTCTTTTTTGTTTTCCTAGCCTTTATTGAATTCTATATGAGTCAAAACGTTTTAATATTCCGCCGAACCCGAGGAAAACCCTTGGTTTAGTTTTGAAGAGAAAGCGACTGGCGGCTGCTATGTTTTAATGATACGAAAGTTTATAAAGAGATATTCTTTAAATCCTACTTAAATTCATCGATTGTCAAATCACATGTTTCTGAAGTTATATATAAATTGATGGGCATTCAACGGACACGTGCAACCCTAACGTAGATACCAGAGACATTCAGCGTAATATAATGTGTGGAAAGGCTTAACACTTGAATGAAAGTTACACCCCGATAGTGCATGTGAACTGGAGCAACGTAAAATAAAATGTGTTTCTCAAGGTCACAATGCACCGCCTGGTCCGGAAATCTAAGTCGAACAAGCTAACCAGTAAACCCAGTACCTTCTGAATTTTAGTATTGCACAAAAAAGTAGGAATTCGAACTGGTTGTAAATAGAACGAGTCCCTGATTTCCCGGTTACGCACCCTACCGAGTAACGTTACTTCAAACACCCTTAGGAGTAATCTTATTTCGTCTGTTTGTATTCAAGATTATATTCATTCGGTCCGTACACAACATTCATGATCAAAAGTAAAGTTAAGCGAAAGTTTGGGTTTTAAGCTTAACCTCTTTCTTCTGAGGACCAAGTGTTGAAGCTGGCACTTGGCTACACAAGCTCCAGCAATATTTGTATTTGAATGAACATCACTCGTAATCATGGCCCCGATATACTTAAAATTCTCTACCTACGTCTGTGGAACTTCACTTGCATGGAGAATGTACTGCTCAGGTTACCTTGAGAGGGTCCTTGTTCGTAGCATTGATTTTTATACCTGCCGTGTAGCACTTGGTAGCAAACATATAAAGTGTATGTCAGAGATGACACTGCTACAAGTTAAGTAGTACCATGTCGCCTACATATTCCTGCCGACGTATCCCTGTTCCCGCCCGGCTTCTCATGTCAATCCTGTTCACGTGGATTATGAATAGGAGAGGTGGGAGTATACACACTTGGTGGCGGACGACTCCCACATTGAATGAATTAGACTTAGTACCATTTATCCGAAAAAGAAAACGGTCCATCGACTCCATCCTACTGCAGATCCTTCCACAGCAAATAGTTGTTAATGTCAAGGAGCAAATAGACGTTTGTATCGTCATCATCATCATTATATATAAATACTGGCGTATAATATGCTTCTCCTTCTCTCTCTCTCTATCTCTCACTCGCTCTAGCTCGCTCACCCACATACAAGCACATACAGCCTTATCAATTACTTAGATGCCACTTGATATTTTATACTTTTCTGATAAAACATGGACCATTAAAATATGTCAGACAGCTGTGAAATAAAAATACTGCATTTCGCGAACAGTTATGTACGCCATGTTTCTTGAATGACATTTGTTAGCATACTCCTTGTTTATTATCGGAAAATGATCCCAAAATCTGTAGTGATATTATCACCCGTGAATTATATGCATGAATGTGCATTAAAAGGCAAATACGGAAGGTTTCACAAAATAAGAAGTATATTTTAGAAATATCAGAACGACAAATTCAATTTTTTACTTCGCTGTTTTTATGTACTTTGCGTGTTATTTTTGTGTGAACATTCTATTTCATTATTGTATTTTTAAAAAAATAATAATCTTCCTTTGTAAGAAAATATTATCAGCAGAGCTAGTGCAAAGCCAAAAGAAATTTGACATAATTATGGAATTTATCGGTTTCTCGGCTAACTGAATTGCCATAATTTGTAACAGTCATAGGTTTGCTCGTACAAACGAAGTTTTCAGTTTATTTTTATATATTCATGTAGTTTATTTGTATCACAATTATATGAAACAAGAATTACATTTTGTTTCATGCTTCCACAAGATGGTGAATGCCTCAACAAATTTGTTGACTTGGAAACACATATGCTATGGAAATAATAATGTTATGAAAAAAACTCTTAACATCTGGCAATTTTGGGTAAATTTCCATAAGATACAAGGTGGATATTCACTACTCTAGGCAACATTTTGGAGTTGGCACGTTATTCAATTTGGCTAGATATCTACACAATTTTTAAATGATCTTCAAATACGTGACTGAAGTACATTCACATTGAGACTAGGCTATCGAGATTGCCAGTTTCCGTAGCACTTCAAAGAGTCTCCGCCATTTCATCATGAAATGTTTTTTTATACACAATTTTTTTCCAAGATTATTTCACTCTCATTATTTCTTTCACAATATATATATACATATATATATATATATATATATATATATATATATACATTGTTATATTTTATAGTTTATCTGTATGCACGCAAGTGTACCTAAATATAAAAACGTGCATTATATATATATGTCAAATTTTATGCACACGAACATATATACGTGGATGTTTTTTTGTTCAAATGCATGTATTAATATATATATATATATATATATATATACTTTGATAATGTTGATAGGTTTCGGCGAGTATTGGCCCAGGCCATGTCTAACTTAATAGCACCACCTGGCGAAGTCTTACAAATCAGGGTTTGGGCACCATGGCCCACTCGAACAGGGAGTTATTGTTTACGGAGGCATATCCGGGTGTACGAGGCTTATCCGGGATTTCCTGAAGGAATTTGTCCAAAGACTTCTTGAACTTGATGGGTTCTGTTTCTGTTTTGATGTGTTTTGGTGTAATGTTAAAGGGAGTAGGGCCAATTGAGGTGAAATAATTATGCCGTATTGTTGTTATGAGATGTGAGTGAGATTTTTGTCGTGGGCGGATAGCACGGGGCCCAACGTTGAGTGTACACTAAAGGTGATACCAACATCATTTGGGCAAAGCTGATGGAATATTTTCCACATCATACAGATAATGTAGCGCTCACGGCGACGTTGGAGAGAATAAAGGTTGAGCTTTTCTAAGCGACTCCAGTAGTCATGCCATCTATCTTTTTTGTAATCGATCTTTGGGGTGCTTCAAATTTCCTGATACTTTGTTTCGTGTGGACCACAGTGGACAACAGTATTCAAGGCAGGGTCGGGAAAAAGTGTAGAAGAGAGAAGGATAACTGTATGGATATCTCTCGACTGGAAAATTCTGAGAATCCAGGAACACATTCTGCGGGCCATGTCAACTTTGCTGTTTATATGAGTGGCCATCTACAATTACTCCCAGGTCTCTGATGTTATTGGATGTCACCTGAAGGAAGAGAATATGATAGTTTCAAGGGCATCCTTTTTTCCAAAGTGAATTAATTCAAACTCAAACTTATCCCCATTCAACAGCATATTATTCTTTTCTGCCCATTGGATAACAGCCAGTAGGTCTGACTGAAAGCAAGTCCGGTCACCCACCTCATTGATGACCCTTTGGAGCTTGGAATCATCTGCGAAGATTCATATGTTGCTGTGATTGATGATGTCAGTAATGTCATTAATGTAGATGATGAAAAGAAGAGGACCCAAAAGAGGGCCTTGTGGTACGCCACTGCTGACTTTAGCAGGGCTTGATTTTACTCCTTCCACTACAACATGCTGGGTTCTGTTTGTCAGGAAACATTTGATCCACTGTAGTAACTTTTCAGAGACACCAATATTGGATAGGTGTTTCAGTAGTATATATATATATATATATGAATGTATATATAGTGTATTTTGCAATACACTGTATGCTTAATTAAAAGCATTTCGAAAAACTTACGCTATTGTTTTAGAGTAGTGACAGTCTCCTTTACTTTAATTTTCAGCAAACAGGGGAGATAAAGCTGACAGAGCTCTGTTTCGCACTTTTTGGTGCTTATCAAAGCTAACTATTCCGCCTGTTTGCTGAAAATCATGAAAGTTTGATTCTTATAGAATTCCAGTAATAATCAGGAACTGATTATATAGAGCGGATGCCGGTCAAGCAGAAATTGAAAATTAGAATTGGTGCTCTGAAATAGCGATATATACATGAATGTATTTTGCAATACACTGTATGCTTAATTAAAAGCATTTCGAAGACCTTATGGAGTAGTTAGCTTTTATAAGCACCAAAGAGGCGGAGTAGTTAGCTTTGATAAGCACCAAAAAGTGCGAAACAGCTCTATTAGATGTATCTCCTCTGTTTGCTGAAAATTAAAGTAAGTGAGAGTGTCACTACTCTAAAACAATAGCGTAAGGAACTCTTTTACTATTACCCACTCTACTACCACAAGTATCGAGTAGTCAGGTGCGTTAGGGTCCACCTGGTTCCTTAACACACATCCTTCGTTATATATATATATATAACGAAGGAAATGTGGCAAGGAACCAGGTGGACCATAACGCACCAAAGTACTCAATACTTAGGGTAGTAGAGTGGGTAATAGGAACGAGTAGGACCCCGACGGCTGAGCTCAAGCCGTTTCGACGGCTAATTCTGTCCAGAATTAGCCGTCGAAACGGCTTGAGCTCAGATATATACATGAATTAGTATATATATATACATGAATTAGTACCTACAAATCCACCCAAGTATACTGATCAATTTAAAATACACGTAATTATGCATATGTTAATTTGTAATATAATATAATATCATGTGTGTGTGTGTATGTGTGTGTGTGTGTTGTGTATGCCTTTTTACATAGGTCTGTATGTAGCTGTGAAATACATTCTTCCGCAAAGCATATAATAGGGCGAGGTGAGTAAGTCATAAATGTTCATATGATACACTAGATATAAGATGCATAAATGTCCATGTGATACACTGGAGAACCTATAGTCGTATGAAGACTTGTAACGATTAAGTGGAAAGTAAGAATACGGAGTATGAAAGTGAGCAAGTAGCAGCGTCAAACCATAGTAAGTAAAATGAATGAAATGTGTTCAATTGTAAGTATCATGAAAATGCCACTTAACTGAATTAATTACAGTTCCGTCGGTTCGCATGTAAAGATATGTTTCAGATGTGAAATGGAGAGAAAATGGAGAGAAAGTGGAGTATATTATTCGCAACTAATTTTAACTGTGTCTATGTTAATTTGACCATCATCAGAAAACAGACAATTGTATCATTTCATCTAGGAAGATAATGTATCATCATCATCACCATCATCATTTTACGTCCGCTTTTCCCTGCTTGCAAGGGTGGGACGGGAACTGATTCTGGCTTGATTTCTACAGCTGGATGCCCTTCCTAACACCAACCTCCTTTACAGTGAGTGCTGGGTGCATTTTTGTCGTGGCACCCCCACGACCACTTTGCAATGGAATGATAGGGACCCCAGTCGCTATCATCTCATTTATGTTTTACTTCTGCTTTTGCTACAGACTAGTTCATGTACGTGTCATTTTTCGACCTCACTCGATCTGTGCTAGCTGGCAGATGGCAATACATTTTGCCGTTCCTGGTACTTTGGCCCTAGGAAAGGAAAATGCTTCTGTGATGAACTTTGCTTTTCCATTAGAAATCCAATGGATTTCTAGTGTTTTGCAAAGGGAAACCGATCGGTAAGGGCGACTTGAGTAGGTAAATATTTAAATTATATTTTATTTATTTTAAAAAATTGGTTAAATTTTGCTTGTTCTGCTTATCTTAATATATATATATATATATATATATATATATATAGGAACCAGTAAGACCCACTCTACTACCCCAAGTATTGAGTACTTTGGTGCGTTATGGTCCACCTGGTTCCTTACCACATTTCCTTCGTTTTATATATATATATATATATATATATATATATATGTGTGTGTGTGTGTGTGTGTGTGTAAGAATATTTTCGTCAATACTCAACTTTTTCCATTTCTCTGAGGAGTCATAATACCACAATAGCTTATATTTATAATAATAATAATAATATATATATATATATCCTTTGATCACCTTTGACCGACCAGTCTGCCGGGCGCCATTCGGCGACGCTGGTCACAGCACGTGCTGTTTTAGCCATACCATGACGCCATCCCACTGGGTGGGCGGGCAGGCCGATATATATATATATATAAAATATTTATACTCTGCTATGTATTGAGTACCTTATTTACTGTGTTTACCCCCGATTGAACCCAGGACACACACTCACACACACAGACATATATATATATATATATATAACAAATTAAATTAGACATTCATTATTTAATTGCATAAAGTGAATCTGTCCGTGACCTGATTAATTAAACAATATTATATAGGTACTTATTGGAAAATCTAAGATGTACTTATTGTACCTCCCATGACACTAGTAAAGTTGCATTACACTTTAACTCTTTATCTATCTCCCTCTATCTCTCTCTACCTCTTCCTATATAGATGGTTGTGTGTGTGTGTGTGTGTGTACCCACATATATTTTCTCAACTTTTAGCTAGTGGCACTACAACAACTACGCTGATTTTATGAATGTTTCATCACATGCCTAAGCCAGCCTGGCAGTATTCATACCGTTTATAGTAATTGTCATTCGGTCTTTATAGTCCAGGATGCACTTCCTTCTCATTGCGACATGTTGTGAGTTAGAGGATATCTTGCTGACGTATCTAGCTGGCTGTTGTTATTTAAAATGTATCTTGCTGTTTTATCTTACAGGCTGGTGTGATGTAAAGTTTATTTTGTATCTAGCAAGCTGATTAAGGAGGTGGCATTACCGATGTTTAACTGGAAAAAAAAACTCAGAACGTTTAGACAGTTTCCCCAGTGTTTTAGCGAAATATAGAAAATAATATAAATTACTCACTATAGTTTTGTGCTGTTTGTTACTAGCAGAAATGAAAAAAATCTCCAAATATATATATTCCATAAGTATAAACCTTGTCCGTTTTTAAATGTACATTTACACGAAATTATATTATGAAATAGGTTACAAACTTACAGTTTATTTTTTAGGCAGCATATGCAGATATGCGTTAGAAATGTTTTTATTCGGTATATAGAGGGTTATTTAAATTGGACGAAGACTCCTTTATAACATTCAATAGGAATTTTAATAAAATACAATTTACCAATATTCGATTATTTTACAATTCATTCACGCATAGATCGCTATATTGTAATTACCCATATTACTTAATCACGGATGACATACACCTATCTTCTCAAAGGTAGATTTCGATTGTACAAATTCAGCAATTTTTTCTACTTTATATACGGTCTAACATTAAAACTTTAATCTATTACTTTCAGTGTTCAAGAATACTCCTTTTCAAACAAAAATAAGAAAGAAACAAACATTCAATAAACTAATTATGTTGTTATTAGATGTTATGGCATAAAGGAATTATAACATTTGGTACAAACAACCAACTGTTAACTATGCTATAGTCGTTTAGTTTAATTTATGTAAATTGAAAACAAATACATCCAGATGTTTCAGTTAACATTATATGTTTTAGAATATGAGATAGATGTCCTCTGCTACAGGAAATAATCTGTGCGCGTAAACATACATATTTACACACAGACAACCTCTAACCTTTGTGAATTCTTAAGCTTACAATAGGATATAAGCATGACATAAGTTATCTCCCTCCTCTTCATATTTTAAAGAAAGGGGGTTACATCCCCTTTTCCTTCGTCCTACAAGCATAACCTTTTAAAAGCTATTGATCTCCCTCCTCTTCATATTTTAAAGAAAGGGGGTTACATCCCCTGTTCCTTCGTCCTACAAGCATAACCTTTTAAAAGCTATTGTCTTAGGTTTCGAACTATTTTACAAAAGAAAGGCTAAACGAATACCAGAATTCATTTTAATATGGCTTAACTGATGAGATGTAAGAGTCTTAGAGCCTTTTAGTGAACGGGGTGATTTAGGATAATAGTTTAATAGGTTATATATATATATATATATATATATATATATATATATATATATATATTTTTTTATATATATATATATATAGGAAAATGTTCAAGACCCCGACGGCAGAGCTCAAGCCGCTTCGATGGCTTGAGTACTCTGGTGCGAGTCTTCACATTTATTATTATTAATATATATATATATATATATATATATTAAAATAACATATTAAAGTTTAAGCAAAGAATTGCTGCTTTCACCCTTAACGGGATCTTCTGAAACTAAAGAAGTCAAACTGTGAACGCAGAAGTAAATATTTCGAAAAATGTTGCAACCGAAGGAAGACAAGAAGACAATTCTTTGGTTCGTGGAGACGTTCCCTGGCAAAGAACGAAGTTAATACGTCATTATTTGGATCAGTGAGAACAATTACACGCAAAGACGGCAATGAACGGAAAAAACGAAGATAATACGTCATTATGTGGAATGTTGAGAACAATTACACGCAAAGACAAAACCACGTTTATGCTATAACTGAAGTCGTAGACTAACATTCTATTTAGGAAACCGAATGATTCTCGGCTTCAGAGTTAAAAAGTAATGTAAATAAATTACGGAGGTTATTTAAATCAACAATAAATAAATATATACATGCACGCATCCACATGCATACGCGAAAGGAGCCTCCATGGGTATGCAAATACAGGCACGTACACCAAAAACCCACGCAACGCCTGTACCCGCACACATACGAACGTATACACCAAATACGCATAAAACATATATAAATATATATATATAGAGAGAGAGAGATAGATAAATATACACGGGTGTGTATGATTGTGTATAGAAGATTATATTAATAAGAGGAATTCCAACTTTGTCTGATTTACTAGTTTTATTTACAATCCTTTAACATTTATAATGGTATTATAATGAAATAGTATGATACAATATTAAATTCTAAGTGTTAATTGAACAAGTACTTTCATGCTTTCGCAATCTTCAGGTTCATAATATGTGGTGACAGTCAAGTTTGCAATTTTCAACTGTCATAAATATATATATATATGTGTGTGTGTGCGTGTGTGTTATGTGTGCGTGTATACATATAATTATATAAGCGTATATAAATATACACACATAAATACGTATATAACGCGCTCACACACATACCTACATGTAAATACACATATTTTCGCTAAACATACGTCAACCAAAACACAGAGTATACATATACACACATCCTACATAATTGCAAACACGCATACACACACAAAAGAAAACTCACGTATGTACATAATCATATACGCATGTACCAGTATGCATAATATTATATATACGACTATAACAAATACAAGCAAATATACGCACGAGAAAGTATACGTACCTTCACAAAACATACAGGTAGTATATACTTACCTATACAAATAAGTAATGGTATAAACATAAAATATACTTAGCTACCACATCAAGACGTAAAATATCCGCGTATAGTTCATACTATCCGTTAGGGTATAATGTGGGACTGTAATACAGGAAAGTGTTGTGCGATTTAGGTTTACAAGCCGAAATTGCCTCAGATTTTTTGTTTAAGATATGGTCATTGGCGTAGAGTATTTCCAATGCTTCAGCAGCGCAGATCACATGGTCGTTTATTTCCGGTATACGATCTAGCCTTAGCTAGGATCTCCCAGTGTAACCTACATTGGGTGTGGTTGTCTTTTAGACTTCAGATATAAGCTGAAAGTGACGTCATATTCCTTCTTAAAGGATTAGGAAAAGAATGGGTATGCATGTAAAGACGCTGTTTGAATCTATTGGCGGTTAACCCTATGTAGGCCCTAGGGGATGTGGGTATTTCAACCTTACATTTGTAGACAATGTTACTAGAGAGGCATTTCCCGGATAGGGGCAGTCAACCCGATTCCTACAATTACAGTTAGTACTAGCTACAGCGTTGCACGTGTTCCTAAGGCTAGGTAATTTAGCTACATTTGAAGCAGTGATGTTATGTGCAAGGTTAGGAGTCGTAGAGTAAGACATGTTAATGGTATATATATATATATATATATTCATATATATAGATATAAATAATATATATATATATTAATTAATTTATATATATATATATATTAGTTTATATTAACTTGTATATATATATATATATATATTCATATATATATATATAATATACATATATATATATATATACATTATACACACATATATATACATTATACACACACACACATATATGTCTGTGCGTGTGAGTCTGTATATATTTATATATTATATATGTGTACGTACTTATATATATATACATACATACTAACAAATGAATGTACGTTCGCACATACACATTTCATCGTAGGTTACAATCATATGTTTAATTAACCTATATTGCCTTAGCTGTGTATATGTCTCCCGTTCTTAAACCATTGGTTTCTCTGCATGTAGAGATCGGGATCATATCGACTATCGATAAGTTTCAATGTCTATAATGCCATCATCAGTGTTTGCTTGCGCATGCTGTTTGCTAAGAGCCTGAAGGTTATATCTGTTTAAATGCAATATAAGCTTCATGTTAAACCCGATGTAATCGTCGACGATCATTTTCAACTATGCTTATTTTCACAGCAGGTCTAATATTTAAAAAAAATTATTCTAGAAGTGCAAAGTTAACTATTGCAATAAACGCAATAAAAGCATGAATGTAAATGAAGGAAGGAATATATCGATATCAATAAAAACGTGAATAATTTATGTTCAAATCAACACTCAAGTTGTTTGCATTTGTTTAATAATAGGTTCAAGTGAAGATACACATACACACATCCACTGATATAGATATATATATGTATATCAGTGGATGTGTGGCTGTATTTGTGTGTATATATGTATGTATGTATATATATACTATAAAGCAGACGGCCGTATGTAAGCAACAAACTTTCCGCCAAGCGGCTGGACCAAAAAGCACCAAATTTGCACCGCATATGTAACTTTTGCCAAGTAAGAAAGTGAGGGTATTTTTGTCTACTGAATTTTGTTAAAAGATTAAAGACATTATTTAAATATTCACTTCTTTAACATTTTCAAATGTCAACACTTCCGGTTATACGACATTCCTAACGTCTTCACGAACCAAAGTATCATCTTCCTGTTTTCTTTCGGTTGCAACGTTTTTCGAAATATTTACTTCTGCGTTCACAGATTGATTTTTTTAGTTTCAGAAGATCTCGTTAAGGGTGAAAGCAGCGATTCTTTGCTTTAACTTTAATCTGTTATTTTAATATATATATATATATATATATAATTATATATTCGTGTACATATATTTTTGCATACACAAAAACAAAATATAAACAAAGGTATTCATTTCACGAAAGCACAGACGGCTTATCATCATTGTTACTGCCGATATGCTACCTAAAAAGTCCTAGCCTGGCCGCAAGATCAGATTTTCAAGAAGAAAAAATGTTACTAGAGCAACAGAGAGACTAAAGTTCGCGATTTCCATCAACAAAGCTCAGGGTCAAACCCTAAAAGTGGCTGGCCTTCATCTGGGAAAACCATGATCAATTGTATGTAGGGTGCTCTAGATAGAGCTCGCCAAACAATCTCTTCATCTTTGCTCCCGAGGGCCGAAGAAAAAATATTGTATACTCTGAGGCTCCAACAATGTGATTTATGTATTTTCTGTTACTTGGAATTTCCATTATGGTTGTACAAATTATTGTAAAGTTTGTTAACAAAGGTGTTCTCTGTTCAACCTTTATTGTTGTAACTATAAATTTTCTTTAACGTTCTGGCTGGAAAAGAAACCTACAATGAAAGATCATCTTAAATTTTACTCAAGCCAAATGTATTTATTAACATTTCTATCTGCAGGTTCTTAGCAAGCTTACTGGCGCTTTAGTATGGTATTCAATTCTCATATCGTTTTTGATTGATATGGTGCATATATCGCAGCTATCATATGTTTTAAACATTAGATAACGATTGCTGATGTATATTGTACGACAGAATTAGCTGAAAAATATTTTGAATGAACAAATAAAAGAGATATAAAAGAGAAATTTTTGTTGGTTGGTTCTTTCGAGTATCACACGAATAAAAATGAAAAGTGACAATCGGAATGTATGTACAGGATTGGGATAAGAGTATATCCAGGAACGTCTATTGATACTACTTTTATGACACCAAAGAAGAAGAAAGACGTACCACGTATGCTAACCAACCTGACTGCTATTTCTAGCAGGTTGGGAATCAACCCTAAGGGATTCTCTGTGCGAGTTCGTTGTCAGTGATGATGGTGTTTCGCGGCCTATGTCTCCGATTCCAACGGTGGTTTACACACACACACACACGCACATGCACACACACGAACACTCACACAGGCACATACACACACACATATATATATATACACACACACACATATATATATATATATATACACACGCACACACACACGAACACTCACACACACACATATATATATACACACACACACACACAACACACACACATTGTAAACAAGACAATGCATTCAATACATACGTTTTCTCTTCTGTCAGTCTTCTCTTATCATGTGTTAACCTTGGCGAAGCTGGGTACCTCAGCTAGTGATATATATATATATATATATGCGTGTGTGTATGTGTGTATGTTTATGTATATATATATATATATATATATATATATGCGTGTGTGTATGTGTGTATGTTTATGTGTATATATATATGTATATATATATATATATATATATATATATATATATATATATATATATATATATATATATAAACATTTCAAACGTCACAGTTACAACAGTCAATATTTTCTACATTATTGCAGCAACGTATATATCATTTTCAGTTAAACGAGAATCCAAGAATCATGATTTATCTTCCATTTAGCTGATACTTCGTGAAATATTCAATTATGTCAGGGGGGCATAGTACCTCCATAGGCAAGTAACAAAACAAGTCGTTGAAAATCAGTTAAAATACAATTCTAGAAAGTCACAATGGTAAGAAATGCTCTACCACTAAAGAAAAGAAATAGGTGGAAAGAGACGATTAATGCACGATAGGTCGACGTTTCAGAATAATAGATTATCTATTGTGTTATTGTCGACATGCTCAATTATCTGAGTTTTCTACAAACCTTGATTTCAGAAGGCTTCAGTGGAGATGGAAATATCTAAATACATGGCATTTTTCTAAACATCAGTTATGACATAATGGGTGTTTCCTAAATACAATAAATAGGATTGCCAATTGACTGAAACCTCTGCTTAAACTAGCGTAGTTTCCAGAGCAAGACCTAACATACTTTAGTAGCAGTATTGAAGCATAATTCAAGATATACATAGAATTTAGTTTTATGATGTCTCAAAATATTTGACCGAAATATGATACATCAATATATCAAAAATATGCTAGTTGTAAAGTATATAAACGAAAAAAAAAAAGGAAATCAATAAATGGCTCATCTTTCTGGCAGTCGTTGAACTTATCTAGCGTGTTTTCTGTTTAACTAGAGGATGGTAACTTTTCAGAATGGTAGTAAATTTATTGTTGATATAACTATAAATTCGTCCAACATACAGAAGAAAAGAGCAGCATTGGAAAAGGCTTAAATTCGTCATTCCTACCATATTCTTGTTTCCATTAAGTTGCTCTGATAAAAGCACATTTCTCAGATATCGAAATGATATATCTGGCAGATATTATCATGTCGTTTTTCGAATTGTTTCAACTTTTGGCACAAGGCCAGCAGTTACCCAGTGCAGTAAAGTACCAGTAATGCACTGAATAATTTGTGGCCTTGTGCCAAAAGTAGAAACAATTATCATATCGTTTTTTGAATTCCTGCTGTGCCACCTTGACACATTCGCTAACAACATAGCTGGCCGTTTCTTCTTTTGTCCTACATAATGTCAGTTTTAACTTTTTGTCAGCATGATATTTAATGTAGTTCGAAGAGTCTGCTCTTGGTACTGCACACCAGAAATTAGGTGCTTAATTGTATCCTTCCATTCCTTTCCAAGTTCATTGTTCACTCTCTTCTTACATTCAGATTTCAGTGTATCAAAGTCTCTTACTTTTGATATAATATTACTCCTTGCATGTTTAAAGTACAACTTCTTAGCCCTCATTATTAGCGGTGAATTGGCAGTATCGGTAGAGGGTCGGACGCCATGCTTTGCAGCATAGTTAGGTCCCTTTACGGTCTGAGTTCAAATCCCGTCGAGGTTAACTTTGCCTTTCAGCCTTACGGAGTCGATGAAATAAAGTACCAGTAATGCACTGGTATAATTTCTGGCCTCATGCTAAAAGTAGAAACAATTATTAGACCACAGAGGGCGGTGGATTGGCAGTATCGGTAAATGGTCGGACGCCATGCTTTGACGTATAGAGTTGCGGCCCTTACAATTCTGAGTTCAAATCCCGCCGAAGTTAACTTTGTCTTTCATCCTTACGGGGTCGATAAAATAAAGTACCAGTAATACACTGGGGTAATTGCTGGCCTTGTGCCAAAAGTAGAAACAATTATTAGACCACAGAGGCGGTGGATTGACAATATCGGTAGAGGATCGGACGCTTTACTTTGCAGCAAAGAGTTATGGCCCTTTATGGTCTGAGTTCAAATCCCGCCAAGGTTAACCTTGCCTTTCATCCCTACGGGGTTGATAAAATAAAGTACCAGTAATACATTGCGATAATTGCTGGCCTTGTGCCCAAAGTAGAAACAACTATTAGACCACATTACAAGTCTCACTGACCCGAGGTATTCTTTTTTGAACACCGCATTCATTTCATTCTCGTTGATCTCATCCAACTCAAAGACACCGAAATAGTTGTATCCTACATCTTCCATTTCTTTAATAGGCTTGCCATTTACAAGCTATCCATCTATTTGTTAGTCTACCACGTTTTCGTATTACAGCACCACATTTCTTTATCTCAAACTCCATCCCTATATCCTGAGTAATCAGGATTACAGTAAATGTTAAGCTGTCAATTTCGTCCTGTTATTTTCCTCGCAAATAACTTTTAATGCTTCATAACCATATTACCATCTGGCTCCTATCCCATTTTCACTTTCTCTGGGGGATCATGGAGATGACACATAAAAGGGGTGATAAAATGTCTGTCTGAAATATGCCCCTCCGTATATTAACAGAGCCGTTTCCCAAAAGGGAATTAAATCTGTTTTCCAGCTGATCATCGATCATTCTATAAATCTAATATATTGAGTAATTTCTAGACACTCTAATATCCAACTGTAGGGGGACCATGTCGTAGACTTTCTCATAGTCCATGCACGTCATTTTACAATCTGTATAGATTGTTTTATCAGACAGCATTTGATTTGCTGTATTCCTGCTGTTCATTTTCCACGCTTCCCTCTCTTCCGGTAGAATTTCATTCACCCCAAGGAGACACGGTCTCCGAGATGACTCCAATCATAGGTTTCCACATTAGTGGCAAGCAAAGTATAGGTCTGACATTAACAATACGTTGCCTTCAGCAGATTCCTTCTGACAGGGTACAGCCCTACCTTTTGTCCTCCATATAATATATTTGCATGGCTGTTTAGCATGGCATCCCTCATCATTATTAACGTTATTATTATTATTATAAAAAAACACTCTCTCTCTCTCTCTCTCTCTCTCTCTCTCTCTCTCTCTCTCTCTCTCTCTCTCTCTCTCTCTCTCTCTCTCTCTCTCTCTCTCTCTCTCTCTCTCTCTCTCTCTCGTCACTGCAGATTGGGCTAGCCTACACCTTGTCAATATGATGTTCCGTCCACATCATTCTAAATGCTTGCTCCTGTGCAACCAATAGCATTTCTATTGTAGTTTTTTAAGGATCTATTTCTTCAGTCAGTTCCGTGTCTGCTGATCTCTGAATTCTGTTTTCTTTATAAACATGCTACGACGGGCTTTTCCATTCACTTTGTACTTCCTCTTTGTCGGAACTTCTTTCTTCGATATCCCATGGTCTATATCACCTCCTCATATATATCGCTAAGCATTGTTTCGTTACTCTCAGACACATATTTGTGTAAACTGCTCTTCTCTACGTGAACACAGTCATCCACTCTGAGGAGACCTCTCCCACCTGCAGATCTCCTTAAATACGGTCTATCAACATCAACCTTTTTACGTCTATCAGCAACATCCTATTTAGAAAGCATACTGTAAGTAGTCATTAATGTCCTTGTCTTCATTAATATTCCAGTTTTTTTTTCCCAGTTTACATTCCATTAAAGTATTCCCACACTGTACCTAATAATAGACACAGCTCGGGAATTTATTGCACTAATGGCATTCCTACAATCTTTATGTATTTAGATCTTACCATCTACTACATTTTATTGTCCATGATGTTATCTGCCTCCAAATAAGTATACCATTCTGCGATTTCAATCTCTTTTATCACCTCATCCGTTAGTATCTCGATTCCTTTGCTTTACTCATTCTCATCACTAGGACTCCACATTTATTAACACCAAATTCCATACATATGTAATTGCCTAAAATACAAGCAGTGATAACAAGTACATCCAGCGTTCTTCCCAAAGAGTTTTAGTTCGTCCATGAAGAGGAGGTGTTTTATGGTAAGCTCTCCACTTCCCTGTTTGTATCCTGCCTTCACTATTTGATATAAGAATAAGGACAAACAATAATTGACACAGCCTACTTGGAAGTAACGTCTCTTGATTTCCACTCCTCCCAAGGATTCTGGCACTGGTGTTAAATATGTCTCCCAGTTGTTCATGCTATTACTTAATAGCACACTGATGTGGTCCGCCATTTCTAGGCACATAATAATCCAATAATGATGAACCATCTCGAATGCATTTTTGTATCCATCCTATGCTTAGAACAGTATGTCTCCTTTTCAGTTCCTTCTTATCACCTTGTCAATACGTAACTGGACTTTTCTACCAAGGGATTTCTTTCTCTATCGTTTCTCTAACTCTGGTAATAGGTCGCTTATTTCCTGATTGTGGTAGATTTCTAGAGACATAATGCTTATTAGTAATTTCCACAGCAAGGACAGATATATGATAAGACTATAGCTGGAAACCTCATTTCCCTTAGTTTAGTCTTCCATTACTATAACCATGATACATATTGTCAACCACTGCGGTACTTTGCCCGATATCAAGCAGTCATTGGACATGATCAACTGTATCGAGGGGTGAGACCTTATAGTCTTAGTCTAATATCCTTGCAAAAACTCCGGGCCCGCTGATTTCCAGTTTTAAGGGTTTAAGTCGTGATACTCAAGTCAGGTTGTTTATATGCTTATTCATTTATTATTATTAGATTGACAGTATCGATAGAGCGTAAGACACCATGCTTTGCAGCATAGAGTTATAGCCCTTTACGTTCTGGGTTCAAATTCCACCCATGTTATCTTTGCCTTTCATCCTTACGAGGTCGATAAAATAATGTACCAGTAACGCACTGGGGTCGATTTAAAAAATTTCCCCTCTGCTTCAAATTGCTGGCTTTGTGCCAAAAATAGAAACCATTATTATTATTATTATAACCTCCTGCCGAGGTTAACTTTGCCTTTCATCCTTACGGGGTCGATAAAATAAAGTACCAGTATTGCACTGGGTAATTGCTGGCCTTGTGCCTCAAGTAGAAACAATTATTATTATTATTATTATTATTATTATTATTATAACCTCCCGCCGAGGATAAACTTTGCCTTTCATTCTTACGTGGTCGATAAAATAAAGTACCAGTAATGCACTGGAATAATTGCTGGCCTTGTGCCAAAAGTAGAAACCATTATTATTATTATTATTATTATTATTATTATTATTATTATTATTATTATTATTATTATTATTAATGTTAGGGCAATGAATTGGTAGTATCGATAGAACGTCGGAGAATATGCTTTGTGGGATAGAATTACAGCCATTTACGTTCTGTGTTCAAATCCCGCCGAGATTAGGTTGCACTTTCATAATTACGGGGTCGATAAAATAAAGCACCAGTAATGCACTATTGTCGATTTAATCGAGTTTCCGTGCTTCTCAAATTGCTGGCCTTGTGCCTAAAGTAGAAATCATTATTATTATCAATGTTGGGAAACTATACTAAATACAAAACTTCTCAAGCCAGTTTAATATAGTTCTATCAGATATGGTGGAAATTGATATGTTGCAGCGAAAGTTAACAATGATATTGTAGAGATTTATGTTATGTCATTGATAACGGATAAAGAAAAAAAATAAAACAGTTACTTTAACAAAAAAGAAATATAACAAACAAAATGAAAACAAAAATATATAGAAACATGAACACTACATAGAGACTGCTTCAGTTGACAGATCTAGAACAGATTTGTTTGTCGCTAAATATAACACATAATCCACGTAGACGGACAATAATTAGTCCTCCTTCAACTTGTGAACAAGCCATTGATTGTGTAGTTTTACGTTATCTGCATTATCTCGATGAAGGTGCCAAGAATATCACTCAGATTTTATTGTCTGGATGTTTCAAATGACATCAAGTGTTTTATTTTATAATCTACCACTGTGGCAATGTTGATGCTACAGTATGATTTTGATAGGCATTGTGTCACATAAATCATTGGTTAGTTGGGGCACTAGGCAAAGTCACTGTCTGAAGATATGTGTTTTTTCTAGGACACCTCATTCGTCAGCCCGACAGAATTTAATTGTTTTCATTTGAGTTGTAAGTTTTCAAAAACATAAAAAGTCACCACATCTTAGTAATGATCATTTGAATAATGTGTAGTAATTTGGATACAGTATCAGTGACAGCATATAACCTACGGGATTTACACTTTGTCAATTGTGGTTCCAATGGGAAATATCTCTACTTAATTGGTATATCCATATTATCTGAGAAACGTACAGCAAGTCTCACAAATAAGACAATCGGAAATTGAAAAAATTATAAATAAATATATGTAAGAATCCATATATATGATACGTTTTTGATTCTAGAGTAGGGGCCCACCACAACCGTTCGTACTGTGCTTGTTAATGATATTAACAATCTGCCTGGTACGGATCTGCTTGTGACGGATACCGAAACTGATGTAGACGTTAATATTATCCTCCATATTGGTAACCAGATACACACTTTGAGTGCTGAACATGACGAGCCTCAGTAACTAGACGTTACAGGCCAACTTTTTCTTTCTCTCTCTCTCTCTCTCTCTCTCTCTCTCTCTCTCTCTCTCTCTCTCTCTCTCTCTCTCTCTCTCTCTCTCTCTCTCTCTCTCACACACTATATATATGTTAGTCAGTCAATGGTAAACATTGAGGACCGAATGAATTAACTGATATAAAAGATACAGAAGCGGAAACCAACCAAACAGTGAGTGTGTTCTGTTCTTAATTCTGACGATATTATTACAACAATATGACCATCCCCAAGTATAACAATAAATATATAAATATATTATGTTAATATTACTCTTCCGAAAGTCAAGGGGTCAAACATAAATAAACATGCTTATATATATATATATATTTAACCACTGGAAATTCAAATCTTTTCACTGTGTAAATTTCAAGGCTCATTGTACCTTTTAATGCTACTTGTTGAGGTAAATGGCCTGTTTCTATTGACAAGGACCAATATAAGGAATTATGGAAAACATTCTGCACCGCGAGTCTACGGCTCGGATGAGAATTCTCGATTACTCAAGCCATAAATACAACATAATTTAATAAAAGCAATTATAAACAGAATTGCTAGTAATTTGTTCTCTGGAATGGGGATGGGTAAATAATTCAAACATTGTATTACTGATGACAATTTCACACGCATTATTAATGATCGTAGAATACTGAAAGCACATTGCCACTAACATCTGTTACCATAAACATCTTCAGATCCTAGCCTACATAATAAAATATAACCCTCATATATTTATACGTATTGACTTACAAAAAATGCATTTAAAACTAGACGTTGTGAATGTTATATTAGAAGAAAAATATTAATGGCTTCCAGAAGTCAGAATGTCACACAGGACCTCAAACTAGCGAGCTAAACCTATGTGAAACGAAATGAACAGCCAAGAACAGCATCCGAACGACAGAACAACTTAATACTATAATTTAAGCATTCTACACAACATATACATATATAAATATGAGTGCCATTAATCAGAAAACGATACATCAAGTATTATACGAAGATATCCGCGATATTGATGCAAGCAGTAGAGTTTTGATGAAATAGTTGAATTATTTATTGTGTATAACTGATATACTTCATAACGTCTACTCAACCAAGATGATTTTGGAGATAAATCCCAAATGAGAAACCAAGAATCTCTACATTGAACTCAATCAAGGCTTACATAAGGACCGAATAACAGACACAACATCAACATGTTAAAACAGCATGAGAAGTACACTTAAACTTAATTAATCGTAACAAAAGATCCCATAGGCTTTAGAATACCTATATATCGATATACGTAGCTAGTTATATCAGTCAAATCCAATACAATATAAATGAAACCCTAGTATACTGAAAATAAGATAGGAATGACAGTGTTTTCGATACATTACATGTTTACCAGCACAGACTTCGCTGCTCACCACAACGAAGAGGACGAACGCTCTGTGATAGGTTTGTATTCGAGCCTGTGGGAATGGAACATTGCGGTGACCTTGACCCATGCCATTCCTACTCACGGCTATCGGAGCCGAGATGACTTCCCAAAAATGGGAGGCGTGCAGATTGGAGTGGCTGTTCCAACAACTTTCTCTCGCCATCCTCCAAATTCTCAATTTCTGACCACCAAAACCACGAAGCGGACTAAGCCTTAAAAGAGTGAGTAGTAAATAACGCACACACACACACACACACACACACACACACACACACACACACACACGCACACGCACGCACACGCACACACACACACACACACACACACACACACACACACACACACACACACATACACACTTACATATACACGAAGTAAACAGTTATAAAATTTAGTAAGCAACAGGCAACGACATTTGAGAGTAGAGAAAAGTAGATAATATCCAACACAATAAGATGAATATTCACGGCTGGAACGTTTTTGAAAGGAAGAAAAATGGAAGAAAAAAAATGTATTCATTAAATATGAGAACTATATCAATTTTGTTTTAAACATTATCTAAAATAAATTCCTTTTATTTTTTAACTTTCACACACATAAATTCTACATCCCTAATAAATCTTTCTGTTACGGTACATCCTGATGATTTCTAAAGAATGAAACAGTTCTAGTCCTGTAGAATCTCATCTATATTAAAACTTTTATACTCTGCAATGTATTGAGTACCTTACTTACTGTAGTTACCTCCGATTCAACCCGGAATAACGTATATATATATATATATATATATATATATATATATATACATATATATATATATATATATATATACATATATATATATATATATATATATATATATATATATATATATATATATATAATATATATATATATATACATACAGGTAAAATTCCGTAACGAATACCATTATAACGAATTTTTTTCTATCCCCGAAAATAAGCTCGATGTATTTCGGTCGATCTCCTCATAAAGAATTTTTTCGTTTCAACGAATGTCTTTTTATACCCCATGAATTTCGTTATAACGGAATTTCACTATATATATATATATATATATATATATATATATATATATATATATATGAAGAGAAAATACGGGCAGAGGTCACTGAGGCTCGTGAAAGGAGGCGAAAGGCATCAACAGCTGCCCCAAGCGAATCCGGTCTCTTCCCCTGCCCCCACTGTCCCCGGACCTGCAAGTCAAGGATCGGCCTCCACAGCCACCTTCGTGCCCACGGCAGACGGGAACTAAAATATTGATGTCATCATCGTTTCCGATGGACAACCAAGATATATATATATGAAAACCATTGAGATGATATGATTTGAACTAGGGGTTGAAAGAACTTCCAACATGCAGGTAGAATATCAATTTAAAGTATTGTCCTGTTTACCCACATTAGTAATAAATAAATTAACAGACGCTCGGCAATAACAAACTTCACCTTCTCTATATACTCGTCTCTGTTTCTCCTCATTGTCTCCTATCGTCATCCCTTCCCTTCTCCTCAAAATGTCCACTAACTATTCATACATGCTTTAATCCGACAGCATTAGCAACAAAATAATTAATAATGCTAAATGAACAAATATAAACTGAAAACTGTGTGTATGTATTCATATGTATGAGAGAATAAGAGAGTAGAAGAAATAAAGAGAGGATGTGTGTGTGTTCGTGTGTGCATGCGCGTGTGTGAGCTTTGCTCGTAGCAACTAGAGCAGTTGAAGAACAATTACCCTGGTAACCATGCCAGACTATAGCAAACATCAGCAGACATTCACATTGAACTAGACTTTCAAATGTAATTTACAAGTCTCACCTATTTTACTTGTAAATTTTTCTCTATTTTTCTGTGTATGCCAAAGCTTCTATCAGTTAAATTTGTATATTTCATAATTTATGAAAGGTATCAAGAGAAAGTGAAATGTTGTAGTAGGTGCTAACGTACTCGGCCCACTGAATATAAATAAATGTCCTTTTTCAATAGGTACAGAAGCAACGTACTTAAGGGAAATGAATATGATAATACGTCATTCATATATTATTAAGAAGACTAGCAGAAAACCACCCTTCGGGTGGTTTTCTGCTAGCATGTGTAGTGTGTATATTATACGCAGGTATATATACATGTAGATATGATACATAAAATAAAATCGTAATTGATAATAGATAATACAAGAAATTGAACGAAGATGCGTTACACTATCTTATGTAATCAGTAACGTAATCCATGATACATTAAAAAAGACGATATTATATATGAACTGCATTAGGAGAAAATTAGTATGTTTATTTAAGCGATGGCCAACCGGAAGTGTTGACATTTCAGAAATTTTAAAGAAGTGAATCTTTAAATAAATAAAATATATTTAATCAACAGCCACGAAATTTAGTAGATAAATTATGTAATATTCATTAATTATTTATTCAAAGTAATCCAACTTATTTTACTAATGTAATAAAAAATTATAAACCGTACGCAGTCCCGCGCTCCTTACTTTATTATAGTTTAGATTCAGAATATAGAAATTGTACTGTAATTTTCATTTGCTATTTGATATTTATGTTCACCTTTATAACAAATAAATATAGGTAAAATATAAGTTGTTTCTCTATATTTACAGATATAGTGAAATAGGGAAAATAGCACCTAATAGACAAAAAAATAGCACCTAGAATCGTTAAATATCTAAATAAATATGTCTCCCTCAACATCTTCTAGGGAAACGCTTTCTCTATTCTGTCTGCCAGGGCCCCGGGCGGCCAGCGCGTGGGTGCTCGTAATAGTGAGACATGGGGAGAGCAGGAGAATCGGAGGCAGTGACAGTGGGAGTTTGGTTTTATTGTGTTCAGACATGGTATATATATGTATATATTTATTTATCACACCACATTAATACTTCAAGTACAAATTGTATAATATGGTCGTAGATACACTTTCATCTGACAAAAAATGTGATAGTCTCATCCAATGCACACACACATACACGCACACACACACACACACAAACACACACATACACACATATAAAACATATATTTCATTTTTTTAAAATTCCCTGTCAATCTAAATAAAAGTGATTACTATGAATAATGCAGTCGAGAAAACTGTAAAAAATTACTGTTGCGTACTTGGTCACAGCTGGCTGGTTAAAAAGTTCGCATGGCATCAATGAACATTGATTGACGATCATCGTGTGTACCTGTCACACACACACATGCGTATACCTCCCCATACGCACGCACGCACGCACACACACACACACACATATATATATATATGTATGTGTGTGTATATATATATTGTGTGTGAGTTTGTTTGTGTGTGTGTGATGTATGCATGTAGCCCGCGTTTCTTTGTACGTGTATTCTTTTTTTTATTATCTCACGTTTATCTAAAGAATGAGTACTGTACACGAAAGAATAATTACTGAAACTAGTAGAAGATTGAAAGAGTAATTGTCCCGATTGATCAAAGCTGACTTGCCACAGTGTATACAAATATAATCAAAAGACGAAATTAAAGAACACAAAGATTGAAATGGTATATGGAGACTTTTGTACTCAGTGATGTGGAACTGATTCAGCCGAAAATGGAAACGGTAGCCGTTCTTACCACGTTGTGATCTTTCTGTCAGCTCCACATAATATAGAAAGTTTGAAGTATAATTGTTCTGATTATTGAAATAAAATCAAGCACCAGTAATGCACTGGAATAATTGCTGGCCTTATGCCAAAAGTAGAAACAATTATTGGAATAAAGCCGACACTAAGTAGAGGTTGGATATCGATGATTAAATCAACAACAATTTAAATGTATTTCTTTTATCAACATAGACAGTGGATTGAGCATGTATATGCCGCCTGTTTTGGACTATCAATACAAAGGGATGTTATTAATAGTTGCGACATTTGCTTGACTTAGTATTGATTCTATCTTCGACTAGAATTGAGTGAAACGTCCTTCCTATATCTAACACGCAACTAGGAATAATAATAATTTCTTACATTGGAAATGTTCAAAACATTAGAGGATGAGTGTAACGGGGAGAAGTGAACTAGTACTAAACTGGTACTTACATTGGCGACTCTGATAAAATTAAAGGATAATTCGAAAATGTTAGATTTTGAAGTTAAAAAGTAATGCGTGGCTGCTCAGTTTATTAGTAATAGCAGACAAGTCTCTCGCAGTTCAAACTCTTCTTAGTAACGAAAACATTAACAATACCAAACATTAGATTACCAAATGAGTTGAAACCTACATATATAAAATACTTAGACAAAGGTTATCATAAATAAAAGCAACTTTCTATTGAAAAGGATTAAATTAATTAGATTCCCTTCTGAGCCAAAACTAATAGATTTGTAGAGGACTTCACTACAATAGACAATAGTATACTGTCTGTACTTAGAAATCCATTTTACAACCACGTGTCTCTAGGTTCGTTTCCAATGCGTTTGAACATGGAGAAATATATTCTAACACAGCATCCGGATGGAAGGCGAAACTTGTTCAGAAGTTCGTCATATACATACACACGAACACACAAATATACTTGTGTGTGTGTGTGTGTGTGCATTAGTGCTTTTAGAGTATGCTGATTTGTATTTTTATTTATATGTTTGACACGATACCAACAAGTTAAACTAAAGAGTGCTCAGTTGAAAAAACGTGAAACAAATATAGATCGATAAATTTATGAAACTGAAAAAACATGAAGCAATCGATATAATCAAATAAAACCGTAAAGGCCTATGACCCAGTCAATCATCGACTCTAGCAAAGGAATGAGATGTCCTGTACACACGTAACACTCAGACCCAACAGAGACCAAACACAGCTATATGCACACACATGCTCACATACATACACACACATATATATGTATGTAATTTTCGTACTATTGAAGCAGCTGAGAAGGAGAAAAGTAGTGTGTAGGACTAAAGGTAGTAGTTATTCAAGAATCGTCATCTGCACGGATGGACGACAAGTATACAAATTCAGGGCCCCCTGTCCCACATTGATGCTATCATTAGGGCAACACTAGTAGATGGAAAATATTGTAGTGAATTAATACCTTCACGAATTAATTACAATACTTCGCAATCTCAAATCAAATTCTAGCATCGTTGACTTTATTTGTATTACTATATGAGCTGATAATATATATGTTCTGGTAATATACGAATATCGGTTAAATCTATAATAATATTTTTATAATAACTTAGGGCATTGGCCGGAAGACAGACTTAACTAAAATTACTTTTTTCCTGTATATCACTAATGCATACGTATTCGTGTATGAAAGCAAAGAAATAAGAATTTTCTACCCATCAAAATGATAGGCGCTTTTGTAAGTTTCCTTGTCACGTAACTCTTAGGAGCTCCAGTGCAGGTTTAATATTATCGGTATTGCAGTGGAAAGAAGCAACTTTGAAGGGACCTTCAACATTATACTATTGATGAGTGTTATTTGTGCATTATTTTTTCGGGAGAACAAATCTATTTAGCTGTTCTCCTGAAGCAATGGAACTCGTCACCGGTAAGTACGTAATGATTTGATATATATTTTAAGCCACAATTAAATTGTATATTTACATGTGGATAACAAGGAAATATTCATACTCGCGTAATGCATGTATATTTACCTATCCAAACGCACACCCGCACATAGTCGCACGTATAAACACACACACGGAAACAGACAAACACACACGCATACACGCACAAACATTAAAACAAAAACACATAAATAGACGCACGATCATATGTATCTGTTTTTCTGTATATGTGTGCATTTGTGAATATAACTACACACAAATGAGATCATAAATTAAATGTTTGCCCTTTAAGCAGGAGATGCGTGGTTCATATAGTTTTATTTATCTTAGAATACACTTATATACCAGTACACCCTCACAATAAGGAG
>OZ024745.1:62979142-62984142 GCA_964016885.1 Eledone cirrhosa
TACGTGAGATCTTCATAGCATCCCTTGTATGTTGCTATTTTTTCAATTTGTACAGATATCAACCATTTCTATTAAAGTTTTCACATTGGTTAAATAAGGCAACGGGATAATAGAATCTGGTGATCCCACATTACAAAATTCAAAGTACATCATTGATCAATTATGGAGAGTTATCTACACACTGAGAGAAATGGAAAGCTAAAATGTAAAAAGCAGAACATGTTTCTATGGTAATTGTTGCATTAGATAATTCTACATTTTGCAGAGGGTGACCAATTTAAAAGGATGACGAAAGTTGCTTTTATTACATTGCCAGCAACAATGGCCTCTAATGAGAGTAGCGTCAGTGTATTGAAACGTAATAAGTTGCACGTTTTGTCCACAGTAGTGCAGGACATTTTAAATGGTTTATCAAATAGGAACGTCAATAGTAACAAAGCACATTACTTAATTTTTCTAGTATAATTATTGAGTTTGTCCTAAGAAAAGCAGAAAAAGTTAATTAGTTATAATAACGTTAGATTATTCTATGATACTGACAATATATTAAATATTTACCTTATTTGAGTAACATGCATTAATGATGTGAATTTTATGATCCTTGTGCCAATTTCTATGCTCGGTGCACAATGTTCACATCAAAGATCGAATCAAACAGGTTCAATATGTTGAAATGAAATAATAAAAATTGTAATTAAATTGACATTTGTAGCAATGGATTACAGCTTCAGCTTTATCTTGACCGCTATTTACATAAAGGTATGTCTAGCTTCGTACATTACATATAAGCTTTCCACATTGTTATATGTATGAACCTATTTTATATCCCTCGTTGCGTGTGTTTCTTTAAATGTGTTGTGATATTCTATCATTTGATGCCTCGTACGCCAGCCATGCAGCGTTCCTAAGCTTTCAGCTATTCCATCATCTTCGGATATGTTGCAGATTTACACCTGTCTGCCTGCTTCTTGTTTAGTATGGTTTTATGTTTAAACTTATCTTTGAGCCAGAATTGGATGTTGATATCAGAACATCCATGACGATGTCTTGGTACTATTTTACTCTACAGAAAATTTTGCGTTCAATTTATCTGCACTAAAATAGAACATTCGTTCAAATAAAACGGCCAGGTATTATATGCTTCTCTTTACTTTGAAGCAGAGGCACTTTTACGTTGAAAACTAAAACCTTTCATAGGTAATGTTCAATTTTTTATTCATTTCGTTTATGACACACAAACATTTTCCGTGAAGCAGCGTTGGTCGGTACTGATTTAAGTAGGAATTACTTCACCATTTTATTCAGAAAATATCACACAGATGACAAAACATTTCTTTTTCCACTGTTAGAAAGTCTCCAGTTCCAATTGAAATATAGAGGAAAGTATAATTCTTTTATATTCCAGGTGGCCAAGTGTGTAGTCAAAATGTGTGAGACGGACTGTTTGAATCTTTCGGAGAGAAATTTGGTAGAGGAAATCTGTACTATACTAGTTTAGTATCCGTCGGAATGATAGGACTTATAACAATAAACGACTTATTAATTCCTTGATTGTCATATTCTGTGTAAATATGACTAGCTCCCTGTCGTTGTTCCAGCCTCCAAATAAGACTCTTACATTCATTTAATTCAGTTACAATAATGTTCCTCCTTATTTTCACACAATTATGAAACACATATCGACTAAATAATGATGGTTTGACTCTCTCTCTCTCTCTCTCTCTCTATATATATATATATATATATATATATATATATATATATATATATATATATATATATATATATAAATATATAAACTAGCCAGTCTTTTCCAGAGAACTGTCAGTACAGGGGCCATCGATAACTTCCAGAATCCCCTGACCTGCCAGTGTTGCAGTTCGAGATAAGTTCTACAGGCATGGAAGTGCCGTCAGCTGGGTCTGCCCGAGATGTGTGGAATCATGCACGCACTCATCGAGTGTCCGGTTATTGCTGACCTGTGGTTTCATGTAGAACACCTTCTGTCTGGGGCGGATCCAGTTATCAACTGAGACCATTGTGAAGATCGAACCACTGTCTTTCTTTCGAGGCGAAGGACAGGCAGTTTGTATTTGCCTTGTGACCATGGCAAAAGAAATCATACGATCTAAGCAACGAAATGGTTTGAACATGCCTTTTCTTCTTCGGCAAACATCTGATTAACCTTTTCATGTTTTACCTGAAGAGGAAAATCAAGATGGAGAGAGAAATGCCACCCTCCAACCAATTTGTTGAAAGGTGGGAAAGAGAGGTGAGCATGGTCCAAGTGAATGAGCTTACTCTGTGTATGCGACAGTAAATTGGAGAACATCTGAGAGAGAGATCACTTACCTTAGCGTTCAAGGTTACCATGGTTTTTTTTTTGTGGGCTTTCAATTATTATTACATATTTAGAGAGATAGCTAGACAAAATGGCAGATAGATGGGTAGGTAGATAGATGGATAGATAGATAAATGAATAGATAGATACAGTTGAGAAAGAAAGAGGAAAGAAGAAAGATATCAAATGACCATTACCCAAACTTATCTGGAACAAAGGGTTTGTCATCTTATACTTCTTATGACAACTGTTAGTTTGTGTGTGAGTAATTTAAAACTACTTGTTTAGTAACTTTCTTCCAGCTCATATAATAAGGCTTCTTTCTGCTTTTGTCCATGAATGTATATATATATATATTTATATATATATAAAGAGAGAGAAAGAGAGAGAGAACACGCGACAGAGAGAGAGAGAGAGAGAGAGAGAGAGAGAGAGAGAGAGAGAGAGAGAGAGAGAGAGAGAGAGAGAGAGAGAGAGAGAGAGATGTATCTCCTAATTCTAACTCTATCTTCTGATAAAGGACTAGTTTTCGAAACGTTACAACTCTATTTCAAGAGTTAAACATATATATTTGTCCATGTAGTCTATCGTTTGTTTTGTTATTTTTGTTATTACTTCTACATACAGACACACACACACACACACACATAAACACACATATATATACATATGTGTGTATATACACACACACACACACACATATATATATGTATATATATATATATATATATATAAATATATATATATATATATAGAAGAGCTTCTACAGGACTAGAACTTTGATTCTTGAGAAATGACCACGAAGCTTCCTGATGATTTCTCACGAATGAAACAGTTCTAGTCCTGTAGAAGTTCTTCTATATTAAAACATTTATACGCTGCTATGGATTGAGTACCTTATTTACTGTGGTTACCTCTGATTCAACCCGGAATAACTTATATATATATATATATATATAAACGTTTGTATATGTATAATAAAGCCGAAACAATGCAGGTATGGACATAGAATAAAGGATATTGTTGACAATTAGTCTTTTACCTTAGATTTATTTAAATGTCCTTAATTTTCGAGATAATATCTCTTCTTCGGAGGGAAGTAAAGCGGTTAAACCTATACCATTTCCTGTCACCATGACTTGGGAAGCTATTTAGAACACTGGTTTAACCGTTTAACCGCTTTACCTCCCTCCGAAGAAGAGATATTATCTCGAAAATTAAGGACATTTAAATAAATCTAAGGTAAAAGACTAATTGTCAATAATATCTTTTGCATTTGCATTCTTTATTCTATGTCCATACCTGCATTCTTTTGGCTTTACTATACATATACAAACGTTTATACCTCATTACACAATGCTTCAAGTGAACTATGACCTCCTTCTATATATATATATATATATATATATATATATATATATATATATACAGTTGAACGTCGGTTTATGTGTATATGTATATGTATGTGTATATGTATGAACATTTACGGAATGCATAGGAACCTCCAAACAGATTTTGTCACATGAGGTAATGTGAAATATTCAAATATAGAAATTCTACAATGTAAATAAATCCCTGATTTAACCATGAGCATATCATGGTCTGATGTATATTTAGATCTTCATTATCAAAAGCAATATTTCTGATTCTATCTACAAACACTTTTGCGACTTTCGAATGTTCCGGCAAATATACTTTTATTTTACCGACTTCCACAATCAACTTAATCTTTCTTTAACGGATGTTAATGGATACATAAAAAAGCTTATTCTACGAAATTATAATAAACCCACTTTATTTCACACAGCCAGAATCTTTTACCGTAACTTATCTTATATACCCTCATACATACACACAGATATATATATATATATATATATATATACCCTCATCTATATATATAAAACTGAGGATGTCTGTCTGTGTGTGTGTGAGTTTGAATCCCTAAAACTCAAGAACCACCCAACCGACTGTTTTCAAACTTTACACATATAATACGTACATTTCAGGGAGTGTTCTGAGCAAAAGCAATTTCAAATTTTCAATGCCCTAGGGACCGCATTAAGCGATTTAGCGATCTCTCGCTATAATTCTTAGTCTTTCTCTTTTTAGATAGATACATACATATAACGTCCCGCCCTTATAATATGTCTGTCTGTCTGCATTACGTCACTTCCCTCAGGATGTCTGTGTCTGTGTGTGTTTGTGTGTGTGTGTGAGTTTGAATCCCTAAAACTCGAAGTACCCAACCGACTTTTTTCAAACTTTACATGTGTATTACTTATGTTTCAGGGAGTGTTATGCGTATAAAAAATTCAACTTTTTCATTAGTTGAAAAACTGTATTTTTTCAAGTTTTTAGAGGTTTTTTGAGTCGTTACGTCAGACTTATTTCCTTGAAATTGTAACTATGTATTAGCCAGTCTCTTCTTCATACCTTGAGCAAAATTCCACTTTTTTATGGTCTAGGGCCCGCATTAGGTGAAAACCTGCATTTTTCCTGCTTCATCGAGACAAATCTTAAAGATTATCAAGCCATCAGAGTATTCGGTTTATTTTCTTTACATATTGTCCACGCATGCAGTTTTTCCACGATTGGCAGCCTGCGTTCCAAAATAACTTATCCCGTGCAACACCGGGTACTACTAGTATATATATAT
>OZ024745.1:62989142-63034142 GCA_964016885.1 Eledone cirrhosa
AATATAATTTCTCATAAAAACTGGTAATTTCAAGTTCTTCGGAATTTCTGGTTTTTCATGTCTGGGGCATTATAACTGTTTAAGTTTAGGATAGTAGCATTAGGAATTATAAGTTTCAAACGATCACGTACCACATGTAGTACATTCATCATTGTATTTGCTATCATAGTTCTGATAGCAAAACACATGCATGATCAGCGTGTCGCATCTTCTTTTTTCATCGATCATTTTTCTACTCGAGCTGTTCATAATCTGGAAGTCGAGCTTTATTCAATGTTGGTATGTCTATGTTATACAGATTTAAGCCATTTGACCTGCGATCTATTTTTCCTTTTTAATCCGTCCGGGCTATCTTAACGGTTTTAGATATGCCAAGAACCAAAATTTAATGGGATGTTTTGTCTTTATCTTTCGAGAGCATGGTGAATAACCAATAATTCGCAGTAAGATGACAAGTTTTTATAGACATTAAATGATTAGAGCTCTTTTTCTTACCCCTTCTCAATATAAGGGAATAAATGCTTTGTCCAAGCAGACCTACTTTGTCATCCTGCGGAAGACAGGAGCAGTCAATTTGCCGATAGGATTTATGCTAAACGACCATCACCTGCTAATTAATGACTCCAGAGTTGTCATGTAAAAAGGTGAACAACACACATTCTGACATATTTATCGTGGTAGTGACATGTATGGGACAATTCACGCATTTTGCTATTTTTGATTGCAACAATTGGTGCAAATATCTGACGAGATTGAGGAATAGAAGACCTCTGGCGTACACTTAGGAGTTTTCCATCACATGACGTGTACTATTGCATGCTAGACACCAACCTAGTATTTTAATTCAAAGCACACACAAACACCAACCACACACATACAACAGCTATACACATATCCAAGCATTTATTCAACCATCAATTATATATACTATTTCCGAGTTTAACATACGCATACAGACACATAATATATACATATAAAAAAACTAAATGTAAAATAAAATGAAATAACAATCTATATATAAAATCATATAAGGTTAAATGGATATATATACATATGTACAAACAATTGGATAGCCGTTGATTCTAATGAGTTCCTCCACTCTTTCGCAGGTTGTCGAACAATCAGTCTACTTACCAAGGAAGCTTGCTGGAGTTGCTTGTTTAATATCCTACGACTCGACCATGTTGCATGTTCTACTGTGTTATATGTTGCTAGTAGCACTCGAATTTACTTAGATGTTACATATATATATATAAATATATATATATACATATCTATCTATCTAAGGCGGGTAAAATTCCCGAGTTCCATGGACGAGTTCTCTCCAGCGGTCTCTGTCCCTCATTATCACTGCCATGTCCTGCGCCTCCAACAGACCAGTGTCTGTCCTTATGGCATCAACATACGTTAACCTTGGTCTTCCTCTTCTAGTGTGTCCATGTAGGGGCTCCCAAAGGAGCACTGAGTGCAATGTCAACTCTGGATGTCGGTGAGCATGTCCAGCTAACCTCAGTCTCCTCTGTGTCACTTTTGTGCTGACTTTTGGGATGCTTCCATACAGCTCTGAGTTTTTCATCCTCAGTGTATTTGGGAGCAAAGATTGGGAATACGGAAGATGATGTGGTTGAGAGGAAGAGCAAGGCCTGGGCGGCGTGCCACAGCTTGAGATCGGTGTGGAAGTCGGACCTTCGTAGATAACCTGAAAATCCGCCTCTTCATTGCTGTAGTGGAGTCTGTGCTGCTGTATGGGTCTGAGACTTGGACATTGACCAAGAAACTCACTCAGATGGTGGATGGGTGCTACACGAGAATGCTGAGGATGGCTCTGAACATTAATCAGTATATATACATATATATATATATATATATATATATATATATATATATATTTCGTTTCTGAATTTGACAATATATGAACAATCGTCTGGTTGTGGAACCAACCAACCAACCGGAAATTTATAAATTCCTAAATTTATAGATTTATAATAAATTGAAGTGAAAGCAACTGATGCGTGTGGTGTTACTTATTGGCAACATGACCCTCCCAAAGCATAACAATATATATATATATAATCAAAGTTTATATGGTTCGTTGATTATTCAACGAATACAATTTTACAATAGATTATAAGCACTCGACAATGACATTTTTCTGGAGTATTTAATATTATTCTAAATATTAATAAATGAAAAATATTCTCATAATCAAAATATATATTTTATTATACATATTTCAAAGGTACAATGGTGTTTAATTATGTTTTCATCAGAGAAAATATATGAGATTGGATATGCGACCAACCGCTACGGTTTTGATTATTCAATTCCAATAGTGCCACTATTGGAATTGAATAATCAAAACCGTAGCGGTATGTCGCATGTTATTTTAATAAATATTTGCTCTACGGTTCTTATATATTTGATATATATTTATCCTTATCGAGCCCTCTTTGGATTTTAGTCTTCAATTTTATTATTATTACTATATATATATATATATATACACATATATATATATGCACACATGCATATTTATATAGTATCTCGTGTTTTACTAAATATATAAATATATTATTTTTAACATCTACATTTTCGTAAAATGTGTGCACCTAATAGGAAGCAAGATTATAATTTTACTTTGGGTTATGTAGAAACCTAATTAGAATTAGAAGAAGGAAATCGTGTCAGTCAACTTATGTATATAGCAAAATCTATCACATAACTATAAGTAATCAAAGTCTATAATTGAAATACAATTCTAAAGGTATTCTACGTTGACAAATATTAATAACCTCTAAGATTTTGAGTATTTTTATTTTGTATAATTTATATGTATATTTAGTTTCAATTTTACAAATATTCATTTTCATTATTCAGGAATACATATTCAACAAAACACAGAAGCATGGCTATTTTGTTTCTATTTAAGATATTCTAGTGAAAACATTCATCATTATGTATAGAAAAAGAATATTTTATGTTGATTATACATTTGAAATATAGTGATGATATCAAATCCACTTTTAAGTGTATTTGCATTTTGTAAGCATTTTAACATTCAAATATGTTGTAAAATAGAATATAGTATTAGTGCTAGAGACGAAACTAATGAATTCTCAATGATAGCTTTCTATCAATTGTATATTTGAAAGGCTAATCAAGATAGTAGATAGCATTGAACTAAAAATGTACGTTGATATACTGAAGTAGACCTATGCAAGAACTCACTATTGAGAGAGCATACAACAGTTAAATCTACCAAATGTGAGATATGTTCATGCATCTACATTTTATAGATATACTATCTTCACTAAAGCTGATATTCTTGATACAGCTAATAACTTTTAAGATCTAGAATAATATTACATAAAATAATGCGTGTATATATATATATAAACTATATATACATATATATATAAACTACATATATATAAACTATATATATATATACATATATAAACATATATATATAAACTATATATATATATATACATATATAAACTTATATATATATATATATATATATATAATATATATATATATATAAGTTTATATATATATATATATATTTATATATATATATATATATGTTTATATATATATATATATATATATATATATATATATATATATATATATATATATATATATATATATATGTTTATATATATATATATATATATATATATATGTGTATATATATGTATATATATTATATAAGTTTATCCCGAGTTCAATCGGGGGTAAATACAGTAAATAAGATACTCAATACAAAGAAGATTTTAAATATTTAATGTAGAAAGGCTTCTACGGGAGTAGGACTGTTTCATTTCGGAGAAAGCAGCAGAAATGATGTTTCTCCGGAATGAAACAGTTATAGTCCTGTAGAAGCCTATCAACATTAAATATATATATATATATATATATATATATATATATATATATATATATATATATATATATATATATATATATATATATATATATATATATATATATGCGTGTGTGTCTCTGTGTGTGTGTGTGTGTGTGTGTGTGTGTGTGTATGTGTGTGTGTGTGTGTGTGTGTGTGTGTGTGTGTGTGTGTGTGTGTGTGTGTGTGTGTGTGTGTGTGTGTGTGTGTGTGTGTGTGTGTGTGTGTGTGTGTGTGTGTGTGTGTGTGTGTGTGTGTGTGTGTGCATGTGTTCAAATATTATTTCATCAATGATAGTAAGCGTGCCACTGTTTAATGCAAATATTTGCTACGTCAATTATAGACCAATTTTGCAGCATATTTTAAATAAATTGGCAATAGATAGTTTAAATGATACATATCATTTCGACAACACCTATGAAAGTATAAACGCAATTTATCCTATATTCAATGAACAACAGGAAATATCTGGCACACTTAAGCACCAAATACGACTATTAAAATATCATTTAACCCTTATACACACAAATAACTATTATCGAAATATGTGCCAGCAGATCAATCAATCCACAATGCATTCTGTAGAGTTCTATATAGTCCATAATTCATAATCTTAAATGATGCAACACGCTAATCTTTTAAATTTTCTAAATTATATTGGTTGATATATTTACTACTACTAACGGAAAGTTTACTTTGAGACAAATCTGATTTTAGCATTACAAAGATGTTGCAACTGAGAATTGGTAATCAAGACGTAAAATATTTTTCCTGTGTCTTGGTATTGGTTAATGGTGACATGTAGAACAAATTTGAGAGAGAAACTTGCAATTAGGTAAGGCAAGAGAACAATTTTGAAGCTAATAAAATTAGGATGGATTGACACACCTTCGTTCTGCCTGATGAAATGTGATATCAAACGAAATACTTCAGTAATAAATTACAGAGAAATAGCAGATTATAAATGCAAAGAACCTAAAAGATTAAATATAACATTTAGAAAGTAATTTATCTATGAGTGTACAATCTGGGATCACTATTTTATTTTGTATTAAAGCATTTAATTGTTAACTGTGTGGACAGTCAATACGACTTCTATTAAAAAAATATTCACATTTAACTATTTGTCTCTAACAAAAATGACATAAGCAAAACATTACTTGATATCTAACAGAGGTGAAGCGTCTACATATATAAATAAATATGACAAAGCTGTCCATTATCCCGTTTAATTTCTCAACACTCTGGAACCAACCGGTATGACACATAAATTCATGTGATAGCCATGCAAGACAACCTACCACATGTTAACGTCCTCATAAAGTATATACAGTAGTCACCATAATAATTAATTCCTATAGTATGCGACTCCACAATCAAAATTGAAATGAAAATTCAGACTGGCGTATCGTAGGTTCATATTGCCTTTTATGTTTTAGTGTTGTATCTGATTCACTGAAAATGAGACACAACAATAGGACAATTATTGTTTAAAGTATTACTTATTGTGCTAATTTCTACTAGTTATATATTTTCCAAATCCTCAAGAACAGAGAAGTTATGAAGATATTCCATTTGAGTACAACAAATTTATGCAAAGCTGATTAAAAAATTTCAGTTGATTTGCAGAAATCTTTATACCACTAAACTGGAAGATATATCAACATATAATGTGTTATCTCGTATTGAACACTATTTGTCACACAAGGGAATTTGTAGAAAGATAATGTCGTTTCAAACTGTTTGAAGTAGAAATTATCGTTTATCTGCACAAACTCTTACTTTTGTTTGTCGCCAGTTGTTTACATGAAATGTCCGCACTTATACAGAAATTACCGTGAAAGTATCGTGTAATTTCACAATAATTGAATCTTGGCCGGAAAAGATTTAATACGTACATATAAACTTACGCGCGCAGACACACACACGCACACACTCACACACACACACATATAAATAGAGGTATTAATACTGTTGTACTCTCTTGCACACACACACGTACCTGCTGATCAGGTTGTGGGAGGAATGCAATTTATTTTTAAGTATGTCAGCTAATGTTTTTGTATAACTATGGTTAATAGATAGGAGTTGCTGTTCGTTTTGTGTGTTTTATTATGATACATTGATCAAATAGATGTAAAATTAAAATAATAAAACCTCTTTTTCCACTTATCCTGTTCTTATCCTTCGGGGCAAATATGAGAGATTCAACAAATCTTACCTGTTTGCCTAGGAGAAATCAACTTGTGAACGCCCTTAGTTTAGTTTATTGCAATATTGGGTTAGAATATATTAAAATACACACAACCATTAAAATTAGTCAATGCACTCGAGGTCAACTGATTTATATATAGCAGAACCTGCATTACTACTAAATGTATGTAACAGTATTCCTGTAGACTATATCTTAAGCCTACACTTTTCTATGGGGTGACATATTAACACATTTACGTGTCAGAATATAGATTTGTGTGCAACAATGTTTATAGATCTCAGGGCTCATTTCTGTCTGTCTCTCCTCTTTCTCACTCAATTCTTTATATAATTGCTTCTACTTTTGGCGCAAGGCCAGCAATTATCCCAGGGCATTACTGTTGCTTTACTTTATCGAACCCGTTAGGATGAAAGGCAAAGTTAACCTCGGCGGGATTTGAACTCGGACCGTAAAGGGGCGTAACTCTACCGATACTGTCAATGCCGATTTATACTAAATTTAGTTGTCTATTTTTCTGCTTTGTTTGCTCATACGTATAAGACTTCCGGGTATAGTTTTTTACATTATGATACCATAATTGATTCTAATCCTTAGTCTTTAAGTTTCAGACATTGTTGGATAATGTAGACACTGTATGATGGGTTGACTGCTACACGTTTTTAAGTTCAAGCAAGTAAATTATTACCTTCATTTATATGTTCAGTGATTCAATCGACTTTATTACATGTAGAAATAAAAATATAAATAGATCATTGCTTACAAAACTTATAATTTACAAATATCTAATCAGCATTCCCATTATTTTAATGATACTTTACATTGATCCGATAGCGTTTAAATCTGTGATTGAAATTGTCATAATATCAACTCCATTACGTACAGAAAACTTGTCTAATCAGTCATTACCTCTAAACATGGCTCATCCGGTTTAAACTGAAGACAAGTTACGTTACAAATAAATGGTGTCTTCTATTAGTTTTGAGATTCTTTCTTCAAAGTTTGGGCAAATGATTATAATCTTTATACAAATACATATTTGTAAAGTACGAGTCGATATAAAAGATCCCAGTACAAAAGTTGCCCCAGGTTTGTCGAAGACGGAATGAGAGAAATGAAAAGCAGCGTTGGATTCTTTTTTTTTTAAATTCCGAACATATGATGATATAGATAATTATTACACAGTATTTATTCAAATGGCTGCCATCAACAGTAATTACCATCATCATGTCAAAGAATTTATACGATTTTCACACTGTTAATACACAGTAGTTATGTATGTATATCATAGATACATATCATGTAGTACGTGTTGCTATTATATATTGTATTGTATCACATTTGTATCAATCGCTATTTTATTTAAAGTATAGACATCATGTGGGCTATACGATTTAGTTATTGGCGTGGGATTACGAAGAGTGTGGTATTACGAAGAGTGTGGTATTATGCTTGTCTAACTCAGGAACAAGGCACTATATCTAGAATTGTCATATACAGAATTTTGTGGATGTTTGCACTTCAATTTTCACCTATTTTACCTGAGGAATTCGACACATTGATTGCTAGATATACTTAAGTTTATTCTAATGTTTCTTTATCTTGATTCCATATCCAGATCTCAGAATTAGTCAATTATTTCGTTAATTTGTGTACAGAAAATGTTGCTGTTCAGCGAATATCTGATGACGACAACGATAATGATAACAGTGGAGAAGGATAACAGTGGCGATAGTGATGGCAGTGATTGTGGTGGTAGTGAGAATCCTGGTGGTTGTGGTGCTGAGTGTGGTGTTTATAGCAATATTGTTTTGTTGTCTCAGTTAGCTGTGATAGTGTTGGCAGTGGTGGCTTTGTTTTTGCGTAGTCCAGGTAGCCATGTTGCTGTTGTTGTTTTGTTGTTGTTGTGGTGGTGGTGGTGGTTGTGGTTATTGTGTAGCTTCAGAAAGTGGATTTGTTGATGTTGTTGGTGGTGGCAGTGGCGGTGATGTTGTTAGTGCTTCTGATGAAAATAACTGTGACATTAATAATTAGGGAAATATGACAGCAAAATAAAAGCAGAAGAATATAAAGAAAATAAATTACACAAAAAAATCAATATGCAAAATCCTTAAAGGTTTGTCATGAATTGTTTGTTACTTAGCAACAATAACGGCATTTCTGCTTCACAACTAGCTCGATTTATGTCTATGGTATCAGACACTCATATAGCAAGCACACTATTCTATAGCACTTTACTTTCCACCTAGATACGGAAGGTCGAACGATGAAGGCAAAGTTAAATAGACGTTGTTTTATTAAGCGTTGACATCATTCAATGTATATATATATATATATATATATATATATATATATATACATGTGTGTGTGTATGTGTGTACATGTGTATGTGATGTGTGTGCGTGTGCCTGTGTACATTGGTTGTGTGGCAGGAGAGGGTGCTTATATGTTCGTATGTGCGCCGGATTTTGTGAGATTGCATGTATGATGTGTGTACTTACATAGCTGCATACGTAGGTATGTACATATGCATATTTACATATGATATATATATGTATTATGAATATTTACATGAATACACACACATACACACACATATATATATATATATATATATATATATATATATATATATACATATATATATTAAAATGAATTCCAACTTTGTCGAATTTAGTCGTTTTATTTACAATCCTTTAAAATTATAATGATATTATAATGAAATATTATGGTAGAATATTAAATGTTAATTGCAATTTTCAACAGTTGAAATTTGCAAACTTGACTGTCACCACTGAATATGAACCTGAAGATTGCGAAAGCATGAAAGTACTTGTTCAATTAACATTTAACATTTAATATTCTACCATAATATTTCATTACAATATCATTATAATTTTAAAGGATTGTAAATAAAACGAGTAAATCAGACAAATTTGGAATTCCTTTTATTAATATAATCTTCTATACACAATCATACACACCTGTCTATATTTGTTTATATATATATATATATATATATATATATATATATATATATATATATATATATATATATATATATATATTCACTGGTGTATGTTTTCTTGTAGAAACAGAAAAAACCCAAGATATTTGGAATTTAACTGCCCCAGTGTGTGTACTGAAGGTCTGCATAAACATTGATCCTTTTCATTTTATTTTCAGTCATATTGCGGTCTTGAAAGCCCACTATATCAATTAGAGTCCGTTTTGGGGGATTGTTTAACAACAAAATCAGCGTGGTTGTTTTCGATATTGTTTATGGTATTGATCTTGTGCTCCTAAAATAACTCTTCTCCTTCCCCTGATAGGCGGATTCAAGGGGAGTATGTTCGTACCAATGACAGTGCATTTAGATTTTGTATTTTTTGCGCAAATCACAATTGACTATTTTTGTTACAAGATCATTTTGGGAGAGGATAAAGTCGAGTACATCGACCGCAGTGTGTTACAGGTGCTTGATTTTATCGACTCCGTTTCATTTGAAAGCAGAACGTAATGGTTTTTCGACGCTCCAGATACACTGCTAATCCAGACATGTGTGCCGTACTGGTGGTCTGATACTGCTTGTGGCATCGTTGTGTCTGTGTGTTTAGAGCTTGTGTTGAGAGGTTAAACAGTGGGAAAGTAGAATTTCTTTTTTTACAAACCCCCTGGATTATTCTGATGTAGTCTGCTGTTGTTAATGGTTCTTCAGACGCTGCTGATAATGATGTTGATGAACTTATTGTTGCATTGTCTTTCGTTATTGTTTCTATTCGTGTAGCTGTTGTGGCCCTGGTGTTGGTAGTAGGAGATATCTGTGTTTCTCTGCCTATTGTTGAGTCTAGAATGTTCTCATGTGACCCGCATGCTTACAAAGATTGCAACGAAGTTTCTTTCTTTCAAACCTAATATGAAGTTCTACTCCATCCGGAAAGCGAAATAGGTTTAGGACGTTCTCCATCTTTTAGACACTCAACCCATACAAGTTTTCTATTTTAGTCCTCTTCACATCGATGAGAGTGTCGCTCAACGCGAGGGCCACGCATGCCTTGATTACACTTGATATCCAGCTCTGTTGGGATTCACTTGATATCCAGCTCTGTTGGGATTCCTGCAATTCTTACATTTACGTGTTTCTATTACGGTACGCTGGATAGAGTATGACTTTGTCTGTCCAGCAGAGGGCCACATGTTTTTTCGGCCAGGGCTTCACTCTTGAAGACGACTGAAGTAGCACCAGACTGTCTGGCTCTAGCAATATTCCTGGATATCCGGCAATATGGTTTTCAGCGCACTTTTAACCACATGAAGGTGTGCTGCTTCTGACCCTCTAGTTTGTACTGAAATACATTTATAGGTAAGAGACTGTTTGGCAGTTGCTGCCAACACCTCGCCCAGCACAGCTATGTCGACCCTCCTTTTATTTAATGTGACAAGTTATGCCGCTTGTGCCAAAGAGGTGTCTTTGTTCAATATGTCCAAATTGAGCATTGATACACCGACATTTATCAGGGCTGACTCAATCGCGTACACCCTTCTTTTAACAAATACTATTTTTTGCTACATGAAAATTAGTTATTTATATATATATCATTAAATCATTAAATCATTCAAATATTTTGTAGTTTATTGTATTTGGTGACTTTAATATGTTCGCATAAATAGTGCTGATGTTAATGTTTTAAAAGCCCAAAAAATCTGAAAGCGTATGTCGGAATTACATCTATATATGTTAATTTGTCAATATTTCTACCAATTAAGAATAGGTGATAAAAGATCTAGATTCTCGAGAAAGGTTGTTAGATAGGCTCTACGGACACATTTCTGAATTGTGCAATAAGTTGCACTTTTATGTATAGCATAATATGAATTTGTCTGATATACATTTTTGAAACGCCGTAAGTAATATAATGCATTATAGTTCACTATAATGTTATTTTATATCACTAGTCGACGCTGCATCCTTCTTCACTACAACACATTTAATGATCTGTAGATAATCTCAATGACAAGAAAATCACAACACCAGAAAGTGGTAGAGATATGTGGAGCTGCCTTTGTTTAACACATACACGTACAAATGCGAAACATAATGCCAAGCATTAGTTAATGGATTTTCGAACACCAGCGGAGCTGGGCGTGTATATTTGTATATGGAGTAGAATAACATATCTGCTTACAAATACACAAGTAGATATTTCAGCTTCAACTACTGCCTGCGTGTAAGCCAAATGCTCGAGGCAATGCCATATTTAACTGCATATCAACCTAAGAATGTGGCCGTTTAAAGTTAGTTTTGCACATAGATAAATCATCAAGTGTCTGTATGAAAGCCGATGGGAGATCATCTAAATAAATTATTGGTAGAGAGGGGCTCAGACAGTATAAATGCACATTTATTGTCAGGGTTGATGTGTGATTAAGTAACAGCAGTGTAAAAGTATAAGCTATTTTAAATATTAATCTGCTATCTACGATTTACACGTTGATACAATGTGTTAGGCATACATTTAGTGACGCACTTACGAAAACGAATATGTACTGCCAGTAATTAATATGGACTATGTGAGGGATTCTAGGTGGTAGATATAAATACAGCTTAGTATTATGCTGACTATTATATATATATATATACATATATATATATATACAGTTCAAGAGAAACCAATCTTAAAGAGAGAGATGGAGATAGGAGAGGCGATAGGAGAGGCGATAGAAGAGGAGAGATTGGTGAATTAGTTAGAAGCTAAAGAGTAAAGGAATGTGCTCAATGTGCAATATGCAGTGGGAAGCAGCTAGGTGGCTGGGTTCATGCAGAGGTTAGGTGCGCAGAGCTGGAAATATTCATTAGTTAAGCAAAACAAGACCACAAATTTCACAAGGAAGACATTATTAAAAGATTGTCAACATATTTTAGTTTGATGTAAGGAATGTAGAGAATAATAATACTAATATTAATAATAATTGTTTCTACGTTAGGCACAAGGCCAGCAATTACCCAGTGTATTACTGGTACTTTATTTTATCGACCCCGTAAGGATGAAATGCAAAGTTAACCTCGGCGGGATTTGAACTCAGAATGGCAAGGGCCGTAACTCTATGCGTCAAAGCATGGCGTCCGACCCTCTACCAATACTGCCAATCCACCATAATATTAATAATAATAATATCCGTTTACAATTGTTTCGCTACTCCATAGGCAGATCTCACACAATGCTGCCTCGACAGATGATTACTGCTTGATTATGGCAGACAATTGATACACCCAGGACACCATAGTGAAATATCAATATATGGAACATTAAATTATGTAACATTCTTTCCTTAGTTTAATTTATATTCCTTTGAAGTTCCGATGAGACGTTCTGTCTTTAAATATGTTAATTATTTTCAACTGAACCAGATCAATAATGATATATACTCATTTGATCCAGAAATATTATATGGAGTAGCGAAACAACTGTAAACGGACAATCCCGTCGAGGTTAACTTTGCCTTTCATCCTTACGGGGTCGATAAAATAAAGTACCAGTAATACACTGGGTAATTGGTGGCCTTGTGCCAAAAGTAGAAACAATTATTATTAATATTATTATTATTATTCTCTACATTTCTACATCAAACTAAAATATGTTGGCAATCTTTTAATAATGTCTTCCTTGTGAATTTGTGGTCTTGTTTTGCTTAACTAATGAATATATATATATATATATATATATATATATATATACATATATGAAAAGTGTAATTTTCTACACAAAACGAAGGTTATACAGAAAATTGAGGTTGGTAATGGCACATGGAATATATAAGAGACAGAATACTTTTTTGTGAAAAAACATATAATTTTATAAGGTAAGGAAATAATAAAGGGTATAAAAAATGACCGGTTTCGATGGGTCTGCATAAGCCATCTTTTCAAATGTTGATTAATATTAAGAAAAATTAATAATACGAAGAGTTAAAATTTGAGATTTGAAAATTCAAGTATAAAATTCATTGTGGGATTTCATAGTAGTTTTCATCTAGGTAGCAACAAGTTGACTGCTGTGTCCCTTTCTGGTAGTGATTCACTACCAGAAAGGGAAACAGCAGTCAACTTGTTGCTACCTAGATGAAAACTACTATGAAATCCCACAATGAATTTTATACTTGAATTTTCAAATCTCAAATTTTAACTCTTCGTATTATTAATTTTTCTTAATATTAATCAACATTTGAAAAGATGGCTTTTGCAGACCCATCGAAACCGGTCATTTTTTATACCCTTTATTATTTCCTTACCTTATAAAATTATATGTTTTTTCACAAAAAAGTATTCTGTCTCTTATATATTCCATGTGCCATTACCAACCTCAATTTTCTCTATATATACATATATATACATATAACATACATATATATATATGTGTGTGTGTGTGTGAGTGTGTATATATATATGTATGTGTGCATATATATATAACATATATATATGTGTATATATATATATATATATGTTATATATATATATATGTGTATATATATGTGTGTGTGTGTGTATATATGTGTGTGTGTATGTGTGTGTGTGTGTGTGTGTGTGTGTGTGTGTGTGTGTGTGTGTGTGTGTGTGTGTGTGTGTGTGTGTGTGTGTGTGTGTGTGTGTGTGTGTGTTGCGTGCGTGCGGATGGTGTGCAATCTCTCGCATCTAAGCCCATGCAATAATATACGTTGCCGGAGTCTCAACCCTACCGCAATGGGATATATGCATCATTGATTCTGACGATAGAAATAATATTACTACTTCCCTATCCTGTTATATTTGATTGCAGATTTCACTCTATGCTTCTTTCATTTATGCCAATGTTCTTCCTTATATTTGTGACGTTTGATTTTAAAGTAAAAAGCAAATTCACTGGAAACACATCAAGTGAATAGATTAGATATTACAGTGTAGTTACGTAACAATGAAAATAGGAAATAACAATTCGACCAATTTCCCAGAATATAATCTCTTTAGGAATTGTATGAACATGTTTAATTGTTTTCTCTCTTTCTCACACTCACAGACCCCCCCCACACACACACACACGCACATGTATACACACGCCCACCCCCCACACACAGACACAAACACACACGGACACACAAACACACGCATAAGAGAAGCTTCCGTGATGTGTGAAACAGTAAGCAACATTACATATTTTTCAATATTTTATGAAAGTGCTTTGTACAATAACAATTACGATATGAAAAATACGAACAGCAATAGCAAGAAAAAACAACAACAAGAGATTTACGAGAAAATAATATGATGCTACAATGTGCTAGCATATTTCAGTTAACCTCTGATGTTCTGTGTTGTAACATATTCGAAAACAACACCGATGCATTCAAATTTTAATTTCATATTCTGTAACTCGCTCTACAAAATGTGTGACCTAAAAATGTTAATATCAGTGACTCTGTTGGAGTTAGTCGCATGGACTGGTACGGTTAATTACTGAGGTCTCCGTAAAAATTGCTTTAATTGAGTTATATAGATTAGCACGTAGTTCTGAATTAGAATTCTTCAGTCAGCTTCTATAAAAGTAGATTCTCAACCACTCCATAATTTGATTTATAAACATACCATTTCCAGAGTGTATTCAAATGCCATTGACAAAACACACGCAAACGTTTAGTACTCACTACAACACATTTAGTGTAACAAGCAACGACAAATGAAATAGTATTTTATATGTTTAGCTCCTCAAATATGATCTTTATAGATGACGACGTTTGTACATAAGAATTGTAATAACAGATTATTTTCAAAAGGGGATAGGAAATAGTAAAAATTCACACCTTCATAAATGCATTTGATAATTATTTATGAAGAGAAAATAACCAAGAAGGTATGTAATTATTAAGGTAAAGGGCCAAGTGTTGACTCAATTCGTTTTCTTCAAATTTAGTCACGGTTAACAAAATGAAAAGTTTATCGGATTCTAAAGGAAAATTCTTCTTCTTCTTCTTCTTCTTCTTCTTCTTCTTCTTCTTCTTCTTCTTCTTCTTCTTCTTCTTCTTCTTCTTCTTCTTCTTCTTCTTCTTCTTCTTCTTCTTCTTCTTCTTCTTTCTGGAAGAAGTCAAAAGTAGCCATACATACCCAACATACATGAGTTTCCTAACGACACCATCAGAAGTTGAGAGATCAACAGTGGAAGGAAACTGATATGAGGTAAAACCTCCATAATCGATGTATTCCTTCGTGGAGACTAATTACATGTTGAAGATTTTGTCGCTGTTTAGTATATCGTAAGAATATCAATTTTCAAGCAATTAATGCATGGAACCGAGTTCAACGTACATGATAATGTGGCATTTGTTAATTATATTAAGTATTTTCTGTTTCCGCAAATTAAATGTACCGCTGAAGCTACCATTAATGTATGTAGAATGCTGCTCTTGAAAATACCACAGGCAGCCAGTACAAACTATTGGTGGATTGGCAGTACCGGTAGAGGGTCGGACGCCATGCTTTCTAGCATAGTTACGTCCCTTTACGATCTGAGTTCAAATCCCGCCGAGGTTGACTTTGCCTTTCATCCTTACAGGGTCGATAAAATAAAGTACCAGTAATGCACTGGGTAGTTGCTGGCCTTGTGCCTAAAGTAGAAACAATTATTACTGTTGGTAGATATTACTAAATATAATTCAACATTTTTTTTTAAATCTTAAGGATCACTATTGTAAAAGTGAATGATAAATTGAAATGCGGAAAAATTAGAACGATTCACAATTGTTTTGAATTCAAAGATAGCTATTTCTGGTTCATGTCATTTTGTTCTCTGTTCTTTTCAAAGCAGCACATGGTTCAATAGCATACTTCAACTGGCTGACTGGCTAGCTGGCTGGCTTGTCTGATAATATGAAATCTTAGTATTGTTGTATGTAGACGCTCTAATTAATTTGACCTACGGCGCCAATGATGGGTACTAATTGTGACATGACTGTAAGCTTCCTAATTATGATGATACTAACGATAGAGGTTGACAGATAAGCACGGCTTTATTTAGAAATAAAAACACAAAGGGCAGTAAGTAAATTGAAGTAAAACTTGGTACAACACTTCTGCATTGCTTTAGAAGCAATCAAGATATAAAAAAAAATACATCTGTACTTAAAGAAAGGAAATGAATAAAACAAAAATGTAGAACATGTCAATTAGTAGTGTTGATATTTTTTCATGTATTTTAATAGGTTGATTCTAATTTCACCATGCAATTGTTTCAATACACTCAATTGGAAAATTCACTTTAAAACTTTATTGAGAAGACCTTTATAATTTCTCTCTATTTTTAGCAAGTCAATATCATTTGATTGATATTGTGTATTCTCAAATTCAATTGATCTTATCTCTCTCTCACGTAGAAGCTAATATCCGTGTGACATACATACACGCAGCCTTGTTTCTAACTGCAAACTACTTCCATTTACGTCACGAATACTCATAAGGAAGGGTTAATGTTTATTCCAATATCCAATAGCTCTCTTTTAGTATTTAAGGTGTTTGCCATTTTTTTATAGTAAAGAGTTAGAGCAAAAGAATAGTTGACGTAGGACATATGACAAATTATCTCAACTAAATATCGACTATAAAATAACTAGAATATCCTCTTTTAGGTATTGACGACTCCCATGCTAGACGTTCCATTTTATGACCACTCACTCGTATAATTTGTGCGTTCAGTTTGGGATACAGTAATGACAATATTTATGGAAACAGCACCGATGTGCTAATTCATAATCTGGTATGGATAGATCATTAGTTAGATGTGGAATTGGAAGTGAATTCCTGTCGTCATACGAACGTTACCATATAGATAAACAGGCATATCACACACACACACACACACACACACACACACACACACACACACACACACACACACACACACACACACACACACACACACACACACACACACACACACACACAATCTCTCTCTCCTCACTCTCTCTATGTGAAAGACGAAAGTGATAATGGTTGGCAGTGGGCAGAGCCATATAATTTTAATTGGTGAGTGGGAGGCAGATGGACTTGAAGGTGGGTCCGTGGTGGTTAGTGAAAAGATTGGTGAGATTCGCAGGATAAAGGAGTATATAGAATACACATAAATATACAAACATACACAAATATATCTATGCATACATACACACAGAAACCAGATATGCAGGGGTTAATGTATATGTAAAAACACACAAATATACCTATATATAAAAGACATACAAGGGAATATATAAAAAGAAATATTTAAAATAAGTTATAAAATATAAAAACATATACCAATGCGTATACAAGATGCATGTACGTGTATGCATACCTAAACACACACACACCCACACAAACACACACACATACACACACACACATATATATATACACATACAGACACACATATATATATATATATATATATATATATATACATACACACACACACACACACACACAAACACATATATATATATATATATATATATATATATATATATATATACATATATATCTATACACATATACAATCAGATATATATGTTTATACATACACATACATACACACTTGCACACAGACGCACACACACGCACACACTTCCACACACTTGCACACATACAAACATGCGTATATATATACATATATACATAAAGTGCATCCAAATATTTATATATTTATATAAAATTCATGCCTACACAGGTATAAATATGAATATACAAGCATACATACTTGCGAGGGGCGGATGGTGGGGAATAGTGTAGGTAAAGGTTGTGGTGTTGGTAACGGTTGTGATGTTGGTGTTGTTAGAATCAGTGCAGAATATAAAGCGATGTAGTTTAAAAATTAAGTACATATACTTATAAAACCTATGATAGGTTAATGAGTGAGTGGTTTTAAGTGAATATGGGAAATGAAGAAGAAAAATGAATATAACTTAAAGATATGTAATTACAAAGAAAATATTAGGGATGATGATAGTGGTAGCGGCCACTAATCTCAACTGATCCCTGTATATATATATATATATATATATATATATATATATATATATATATATCTAAGGCAGGTAAAATTCCCGAGATCCATGGACGAGTTCTCTCCAGCGGTCTCTGTCCCTCATTATCGCTGCCATGTCCTGCGTCTCCAACAGACCAGTGTCTGTCCTTAGGGCATCAACATATGTTAACCTTGGTCTTCCTCTTCCAGTGTGTCCATGAATATATATATATATATACATACATACATGATGGCTGTCCCCTCGTTATCGAGTATGGCCATTGCACGTTATATCATTATTAATAATTATTAATTTATACTATCATGCAATGCCTGTGCATGAAGATATTTCTTAAAGTGAGGAAACACTGTGCACTGAGCCAATCCCACTCTCTGAGTGACAGTAGGTATAACTCGAAAAGAAAAAAAGATCAACATCATCGGTAACTACTGAGCCGCCGGTTTTATATCGGAGTTATTCCAGTTTCCTGGGTTGCCTTCTCCTAGAAGAATGCCCTGACAAAAGCCAAGGGTTCTTCACTCCCAATTGTTTAACCGCGCGGTACATGTGTATATACATATTTACACACTTTCGGATGGCCGTTGACTCTTCTGACTTCTTTCGTCCCTTGTCAGGTTTTGTATTTTGTCCTACAGTGTGTCCAAAATCACATACATACATGATTTTTCGTTTTATATTATATATATATATATATATATATATATATATACACACACATACATACATGCATACATGGTGGCTGCCAACTCGTTTTCGAGTACGGCCACTACCTTATATCCATGTAGGAGAACCCCTACCGAAGCGCTGAACGAGTGTGACTTTTTAGTCCAGCCAGCGACTTGAAAACTCTGGTACAAACACTACACCTGTGACAATTATTGACACATAGTGCTGGGCCCATGGTACCATGTGAGGACAAGTGCAGAGAGATCTCCAGATATAAAGCAATGCCTGTGCCGTGAAGCTTTTATAGTGAGCAAAGGCACTGCACAAAGCCAGTCCCACTCTCTTAACCAAGATGATATTTACCAAAAAGAAGAACAAGTCAACATCATTGGATACCATCAGGGTTGCAGGTGTTATATCAGAGTTTTCCTTCTCCTAGAATTCTGCCTTGACAAAGGCTAAGGGGTCATCTCTCCCGGTGATTTTGGATGGCCATTGACTCTTAAGAGCTCCTTTGCCCTTTGACAGGTTTTGTTTTTAGTCCTGTAGGATGTCCAAAGTCACCCTCCTCACCAAGAAACCTTGGTGGGGTTGCCAGTTTAGTTGCCAACGACCCGACCATGTATGTATGTATGCATACATACATACATACATACATACATACATATATATATATATATATATATATATGTATATATATATATATATATATATATATATATATATATATGTAGTTTAAAAATGAAGTACATATAATTATAAATCCTATGATAGGTTAATGTGTGAGTGGTGTTAAGTAAATATGGGAAATGAAGAAGATAAATGAATATAACTTAAGGATATGCAATGCCAAAGAAAATATTAGGGTTTATTATATATTATATATATATATATATATATATATATATATATATATATATATACGATATTAAACAAATGGAAACTACATTTATAAAACCATATTTATTTCATTATATATATTTCAGGGATATCATATTAAAAATATGGTATGCCCTCTTCAGACAAAATACAATATATAAACAGTTTTATAAATAAATTTGACATACCTTAAACTTTACAACTTCCATTGAAAAAGTTGTTTATAAAACTGTTTATATATTGTATTTTGTTTGAAGAGGGCATACCATATTTTTAATATGATATCCCTGAAATATATATAATGAAATAAATATGGTTTTATAAATGTAGTTTCCATTTGTTTAATATCGTAAATATACTCCAAAACTTGTTGAGTGCTTTTATATCAGTTATAAAATATTTACTCGTTGTAACCCAACAATTTTAAATAAAACTTTTGCATATATATATATATATATATAGGTAAGTTATTCCGGGTTGAATCGGAGGTAACCACAATAAGTAAGGTACTCAATACATACCAGAGTATAAAAGTTTTAATATAGATGAGATTCTACAGGACTAGAACTGTTTCATTCTTTAGAAATCATCAGGAGATTCCTGATGATTTCTAAAGAATGAAACAGTCCTGTAAAATCTCATATATATATATATATATATATATATATATATATATATATATATATATATATATATATATATATATATATATATATATATATATATATATATATATAATACATAACGAAAAATCAGTGATGCATCTGAACTCAATTTATTGTGTGTTACAATTGTTTTGCCAGCAGACAGCTCGAGACACGATCATTGTGTGGATCTGTATGATTCTGGATCTGCAGGTTCGTCGGACACTTTTAATAACTTCGGATCAAATTTTCTTACTGGGGCGTTAGCGTCAAAAATCATCCCCTTCGCTCGTCCTGCTATTGGCTGTTGTTTTTCTACGTCATCGTAAATTTTGACCAACAGGTACTGTCAAACTGACCATCAACTGGGTTTAGTAGTTCACACGTCCACGCGCGCACTCCCACACACACATATATATATACATACTCACATACACACACGCACACAATCATATACATAACACCATCCGTACGCATATACTCCCGCTATACATTTGCACCTAAAGAGAACCCATAAAGCTATAGACACACACGTCCACAGACGCCTGCCTACATGCCCACGTACATCAACTCGCGCACACACGCGCACACGCACACGCACACAGACGCACACACTGGCATACGGGTATATCTACTCGTATACACAAACACGTACAGACATATACATATACATGCACACAAACAAGCCCTTACCCTACAGTGGGTGCACGTACACACACACCGGCTCATTACACTCTTACACATATGCGCCTATTACCTACAGGCCCACGCATGTCTACAAAGATACATTCATACATATATCTGTCTATACACAAATATGATATACACATAAAGTCATATAAAGCTACACAATGGGTCATACAATGGGTCATACATGCAAGGATGTATCTTGTTATACACATGCACAAATATAAACAATATAACCATATACATACATCCACACACACACACATACATACACATGTAAAAATCCTACAATATACTAAAATATACATTAAAGGATGTATCTTGTATAACCATATACATACATCCATACACATACACATATACATATACATATACATATACATATACATATATATATATATTTATATTTATATATACACACATATATACATATACGCATACATATATACACACATATAAAAAAGAAATATACAATATATTAAATATATACTATAACGTCACATAGAGATATATAAAAAAGAAGAAGGGACGTGTATGCGTATGAGTACACAGGTGGAGTATGAGATGTACACTTGTGCCTGTATACGGAACAAATAATATGTGTTCCAAAATGGAATACGTGGAGAGTATGGATTCTCAATTGTCGGCGAAACAATTGTAACACAATAAATTGAGATCTGATGCATCACTGATTATTCGTTTTATATTATATCACACTCTGCTCTGTGAGAACATAGAGTTCTCAACCGGCATACCGCCTATGGAAGCATCTTAGTTACCATCAGACACACACACGTATATATATATATATATATATATATATATATATATATATATATAGTAAGAATATTTTTGGAAACAGCGAGTTGGTTTGAAATTATTAGAAATGTAAGGTATCACCGTATTTTGACTAAAGAAATTAAAGAAATTATTTAGCCTGATAGTGGAGAAATGGAAAAAGATGAGTATTGACGTACATGGGAGTATTGACGGTTGGATAATACTTGTATCCCTATATGTATGTTTTACACGTAGGAACACATACCTTATTATTATTATTAATCACCCCTAAGGTTGAGATAACACTTGGTCGTTTGAACTGCTGCTATTTCTAGTGGCAGGACATTGACCTGTCCACCCTGCCTTCTGTTTTTGCACACGGCACTAGACAAAATTGTTTCTTTCATCATTCACTCTGATCCGGGAACAGTTTTGTATGGCGTCAGTCTGTGATTTAAAGTCGGGAATTGTATATTCTCCGAGCGAGAAGTGCCTTCTGAAGAGTGTCCCCTTCTCAATAGAAATCCGTTTGGATTATCCGTTTATTTGGGGACTTGAAACCGCGCTAAAGGCACATATAGTAAGTCCAGCAAATTTTTTAAAATTTATTTTAAAACTTTTGCTCTATTTGGTAGACCTGGATTTTATATATATATATATATATATATATATATATATATATATATATACATACAAGTATGTGTGTGTAAGAATGATGTATATGTGTATGCGCTTATGCGTACAATGAGCGTGTCTGCACAGAGAGGTGAAAAATACATCGGTAGATCGACAGATTAGAGTCGTTTTAATATGCAGTCTGCCTCCAATATAACCTTTCATCACAGCCCTCATTCGTTATGCAGATGCTTTAAACATGGTTGACTATGAATTTTATCGTAGGCCACATGCAAATTTGCAGTCAGCCTCGCGGCTGTCGTAAGAGTGGTTCTATTGTATGGACTTAGCGGATTCAGCTACACAGTTTCTATCTAACTCAGCATTTCGACATAATATAATGCAATATATGGACATTCAATGAAAGTATCTAGATACATTATGCTGTCTCTAGGGCCCAGTCTCTTCATGTTTGTCCGTAGATGATGAGGTTGTCAATAAGTTGGTCAAACACACAAGCCATGAATACCTGTGCTTGGTGGATTGGTGGATTATTTACATTAACAAATCGATAGAAATCGGGAAAATCAAATATTGGAGAATGTTTGCCTCCTCCGATTACTCTCTCTCTCTCATTCATTTTCTACCTGTAGTTATTTATTTGCCTACAACGCTATGTTTTTAACTCTATCCGACACTACGTCCTTCTAACAACCAAAAAGAGGATGCGAATTAAAATTAAGAAAAATAAATTTCAGTCGTATTAAACTCACGAAAACTACTAAACATACCAGACATTAAAGGATAACATCTAAAATAATAAATACTAAGAAAACGCTAGTAACACACATAAAAACCATCCAATGTAGAAATATGAGAATATAAAAATAGGAATATAGGAATATTTTATCCGAAACAGATAACACAACCCACAATTCCCAACAACACCAACACCTAAAGCATATTAGAGCTATAATAGGATATGGTAAGAAATAATCAATGTATACCAAACAATAAAATATTTCCCGATGGCCCACAAATACAGCCCCCAATAATAAAATATCCCATGAGTAAAAGGACAGTGTAGACATCGATAAACTGGCTTTCCTAGATTTATTAATATGGGGGGATATTTACAGCAATCACTAGATTTACAAATAAGTTGGATATACAAACAAATGTTTACATATAAGAATATCAAACACTTACAAATATGGCGAAAGCATATTTATAAGAAATTGCAGCACAAAGACAAAATTCACGTCAATCTTAAGTGTCATTTTATGGATTTCTGGAAGTTTTCCATCGCACACGGGTCGAAACCCTACCGGAATAAACAAGCGGGTGAAATTGAATTTGTCTAGCTGTTCAGCAATGTAAATCCTGAGAAGCGTATACAAAATGCTTTCAGGGTAATGAACTTTACAAATGGATGGTACCTGCAATATGAATTCCAAAGAAACCATGTTCCATCTTCAACATATAAAAATAAAAAATAAAATGGCAGTGAATGTGAAATTCATGAAAAAGTCTGGATGTAATACAACAATTTTAGCAGATTAGGCATGAGAAAACACAACGAGGCAACATTTTTTTTTTTATCTGTATATAAATACTTGTTAATGTCATTCATAATAAAAACCCCCGAAGAACTTGCAGGAAGTTTTAGTAGTAATTGTGAATAATATATGAATGATATGTAGAATCTCAATGTTTTTATATAATCTAGAGTGGAAGCCAGGTTGTCTAATTTTTAGGACGATTGACTACTTCCTAGTGAATTGATCAAATAAAACTTGCTTCATGCGTTTTACTTTTCTGTATTTCTGGACACACCATTCTATTATCTTAGCTATCAGGATTATATCGCAGACCATTTTGTAACGTTCCATTATAAACGAGTCTATCAATCATCTGAGACGAGTTTGCAATTAAACCTACCAGTGCACAATTGCAGATAGATACCTCTCTCTGTTCTGCAGGGTTTTAAATAATAAGATTGTGAGAGCATAACTGAAGAAATATAAGTACTTGCTTTGTTGGAACCAAGGACATAAGGGTAATTACATCACATAGGTATATGCAAACTCTCCAATGTATATATATATATATATATATATAAACATATATATCATTCGAGATTTGTGTGTACTTTACTCACGTTGAATCTATCGATGAAATGTGTCTAGCTATGACAAATATCAAGAAATATGTCTTTGCGCCAAAGTTAAAAATTAATATTCATTTTCTTCGGTGAGAGTATAACTCTATAATACTATAATACAATAAAACTCAAATCAGCAACTAATACTAATTTTACAATATTCCCATTATTTTCTAGCAAAGGTAATATATTCAGATGATTATATAGTCAATTATATTACCGCTTGCGTTACTTATTCTATTAACTGAGTTAAATTTCCTTGGGTTATATACATCCTGCTAGCCCTGTGCAGAGTCGCGTACTTTACCAGACGACATTTGTTACTCGTTATGTTTTCACTATTATTTTTATTGTTAGACTCATTTTCCTTTTTGAGTCGATAGTTCATACATACCACTTTAACTTTATCGTGATGTTATTGCTAACATATGATGTTCTACTGTAATTCTGATGGTGTGGATGTTGATGTTGACGTTGACCCAATCGTTAACATTGCTGTAAACATCATATTTACACTGTCGGCTGCTGTTTGTTTTGTTCTTGCTGCTGTTATTGCTACAGAAGATGTTGCTGCTGCAACTGTTCTGGTTGACATCAAATTTGGAGTAAACAGCGAGATTAAATTTGATTTCAATTATGACGTCAATCTCGATGGTGCAAATAATAATAAGGATGATGATGGTAATAATGATATAATAATTAATATAGCACCGTCGATAATCGTCATCTACGTAGTGAATTATTCTTCAACATCCTCATTACTAATATCTTCACCACCATCATCAGCACCACGATTTTAAGTATAACAACAACAACACTACCACCACCACCACCACCACTAATACCACCACCACCACCAACAACAACAACAACAACAACAACACCAACACCAACACCAACAACAACAACAACAACAACAAAAACAACAAGCATATGATGAGCAAGTGGAAAACAATTTTGCAGATGAAAATGAAGGATTGAAATATAAAAAGTGATCCCATCCGAATCAAAGGAATCTCAAGGGGATTCTGCCTACCACTGGCACTGTTATCAGAGACACTAAACAGATCTAGATGGAGTATATATGTTTCTATAAGAAAATTTACTATCTCTATGCTGCAAATAAGAGGCAATTCAAAACACTGCTACAGACAGTACGTCGTTTCAGAGTAACAGCCAAAAAATTTCGAATAGAAAAATCCACCAAGGCATCAATGAAGAAATGAAAAAAAACGAGATAAGAGAATTAGATAAAATACAGACATGCAAATACTCAGGTATCAACGAACAAGGTTGTGTTCAATGGATGAAAGAATATATAGAGATATTAGATTACTACTTAAAACTGAACTGAATGCAAAGAAGAGGGTAATTGGCATCAATATTCTAGTGATCCCAGTAAACAAAATTAGGAGGAATAGATGGAAACAAATACTGACTACATTTAGAATATACTATCCGAAATCAGTTGTACAAATATTATACCTACCATTAAACAAGGAGAAAGGGTTCTTATGCAATTAGAAACTATTATAATATACCTACTGTAGTACTACAAAAATATCTAATAAAAAAGATGGAATGTTAATACAAATAGCCACAAAACATGAAACAAACAAAACTTTGTTCTCCATTTCCCATGGAAACTGAGGAATATGAAAAATATAGAACACAAAAGAAATTGTAAAAAAACAGCAAATTAAAATCTAAATTGAAAACTGAACTCCAAAATACCAAGCTTAATCCGTGGTAAGGAAAATCCTTACATGGCCAATAACTTAAAAAGCTGAATAGAGGGGAGGTAATCAAGCAAAACTCACATAGTTGGATTAAAAGCTGAGACATAAGGATTTCTCTTCGCAGCACCTGATAAAAGCCTCCACACCATAAACTACCATGAGCACATAATGCACATAAATAACTGCAGAAAATGTGGTGATGGACAAGAAACAATTGACTACACTATCTCAGGCTGCCCAGCCTTAGCCAAAAATGAAAATATCCATGGATATGATATATTAATGACTTAAATACATTGGAAGCGATGCCATTACCACGAAATACCAACAGAAAAAAAAGATGATGCATACACAATAAAAATTGTGTCAAAGAATGACAAAGCAACTATACTCTGGGATATGCCAATACACACAGAGAGGGAGAGTAAAGACCGCTAAGAAATAACAAAATATATTCTGATTGATGTATCAATCCCCACAGAGTACAATATATCTACCAAAGAAATGGAGAAATTATCCAAATATAATTATCTAGATATAGAAATAATTTGAATGCGGATGATGAAAACAGAAAGAATACTTATAATAATAGGTATTCTGCGAATGATGAAAAAAAACACATCAACAGATACATTATCAAAACCCCAGGACGGATAAATAGATAAATCATACACAACATGGCACTATTAAACAATGCACACATTCAGGAAGTTTACTTTCAAGAAAATAGAAACTACATGACCAAAAAGCACGCTGCTCAGACCCAAAGCGCACAGAACTCAGCTTTGTAAATTAGTTAAACGCGCAATAATATAAGACTAATATGTTTTTCCTTGTGTAAGTTTTCTCTAGCAATTGGTTGCTAGGGGTAAGCATCTTATATGACCTCAGATAAGTCCCTAATGATAATAATAATAATAATAATAAATATAATAATAATAATAATAAAAATAATAATAATAATAATAATAATAAACACCATATTTACAAGGATGAGGCTAGCCCACTGTGCAGGATCTGTGGTGAGAGAGAGGAGACTGTGGCTCACATTGTATCCGAGTGTAAACACCTAGCACAGACTCACTATAAGGGCTGGAGACATGATGTGATGGGCAGGGTGATCCACTGGCACCTATGCAAAGTAAACAATTTACCACATTCTGAGAAGTGGTATGAGCAAATGCCAGAGTCAGTGATAGAAAACGATCAGGTGAAGGATTTGGGGATACAGACGGACAAGAAACTGGAACACAATAGACCTGACATGGTGGTTTTGGACAAGGAAAAAAGATCGTGCCTGATTGTGGATGTGGCCTGCCCATTCAACACGATAGTGCAAGAGAAGGAGAGGGAGAAAATTAACCGATACCAGGACTTAAAGTGGGAGGTAAAAAGGATTTGGAACTGCCACGAAGTCAAAGTGGTCCCGATTGTCATAAGCGCACTAGGTACTATCTCAAAAAGTTTCCAGGGATGGTTAAAGAAAATTGGCCCCGCCACGCTTTTTGGAACGCTTCAAAAGGCATGCTTGCTGGGAACAGCAAGAACCCTCCGATACGTCCTGAATATCTGAGGCTGCAGGTAGTGGCTTGATATTCATTTCAACAAACTTTCCAGTTAACTAACATCAATGACTGAGACTCAAAGAACAATAACAATAATAATAATAATAATAATAATAATAATAATAACATAAGAGTAAGGAGCGTATTAAAATCACATCTAAATAGTAGGAATGTCATAAGTGCAGTGAATTCCCGAGCTGTGTCTATCATTAAGTACAGTGCGGGAATTTTGAAATGGAATGTTGCTGAACAACAAGAAATGGATAGGAAGACTAGGAAGCTATTGACTATCTACAACATGTTCCACAAGAGGAGTGATGTCGATAAACTCTACTTAAAGAGATCTGAAGCTGGAAGAGGTCTTATCACCATATTTACAAGGTGGAGGCTAGCCCACTGTGTAGGATCTGTGGAGAGAGGAGACTGTGGCTCACATTGTATCCGAGTGTAAACACCTAGCCCAGACTCACTATAAAGGCTGGAGACATGATGTGATGGGCAGGGTGATCCACTGGCACCTATGCAAAGTAAACAATTTACCACATTCTGAGAAGTGGTATGAACATAAGCCAGAGTAGGTGATAGAAAACGATCAGGTGAAGGTGCTATGGGGTTTTAGGATACAGACGGAGAAGAAACTGGAACACAATAGGCCTGAGCTGGTGGTTTTGGACCAGGAAAAAAGATCGTACCTGATTGTGGAGATAGCGTGCCCATTTGACACGAGGGTGCAAGAAAAGGGGAGGGAGAAAATTAACCGATACCAAGACTTAAAGTGGGAGGTAAAAAGGATTTGGACCTGCCATGAAGTCAGAGTCGTCCCGATTGTCATAGGCGTACTAGGTATATCTCAAAGAATTTCCAAAGATGGATAAAGAAAGTTATTCCAGACCCGCTTTTTGGAACACTTCAAAAGACATTCTTGCTGGGAACAGGAAGAACCCTCCTATACGTCCTGAATATCTGAGGCTGCAGGTAGCGGCTTGATATTCATTTCAACAAACTTTCCAGTTAAATAACATCAATGACTGAGACTCAAAAAACAATAATAATAATCATGCTTTCTTTATTAACCGCAAGGGTTTACACAATGTAGACATTTAGGACAGTACAGGACGGTACAAATGGGCATTTCTGCGTGTTAAAAAACCCCCAAAACAGGCGATGTAATAAAAAAAGAATAATGAAAAAATCCCCAATAGGGGGGAGACTTCCGAGGGCCATCGTGGAGAAATAATAGTTTCTTATATAGGCACAAGGCCAGCAATTTTGGGGGAAGGGAAAGTCGATTAAATCGATCGCAGTGAGTGACTGGTACTTTTATCGACCCTGTAAGGATGAAAGGCAAAGCTAACCTCGTAAGAGCGTAAAGTGGCGTAACTCTATGCTACAAAGCATGGTGTGTGACGTTTTATTGATACTTTCAAACCACAATAATAATAATTGTTTCTACTTTTGGAACAAGGCCAGCAATTACCCAGACATTACTGGTACTTTATTTTATCGACCCCCGTAAGGATGAAAGGCAAAGTTAATCTTGACGGGATTTGAACTCAGATCGTAAAGGGACGTAGCTATACTGGAATGCATGGCGTCTGAACCTCTACCGATACTGCCAATTTACCGCCTCGATAGAATAATAATTGTTTCTACTTTAGGCACAAGGCCAGCAATTACCCAGTGCATTACTGGTACTTTATTTTATCGACCCCGTAAGGATGAAAGGCAAAGTCAAATAATAATAATAATACATAATGGTAAACTATATTATGCATTAAAGTCGTGGAAAAGGGTTCATTGGTACCAAAAATCTGCCATTGACATGAAATATTTTGACTGCAATTTTGGCGGTGGAATTGTATAACTACCTGATAATGCATAGTTTATTCCACTGGAGCAAAAGGGCATTAACAAATCCAGTATGGTTACAAAGATTCAACTTCTCATTGACATAATAGTACTAAAGTATTGCAAAAGAAAACTGACAATTTTAGCCGGTACCTGGATTATAACAGAGGCGTACGATATAATGTTGCATAGTTGGATTTTGAGAATGATGAGCATGTTTGGTGGTGCTGACAATATGACCAATTTAGTGAAACAAAACCTTTCTGGTTAGAACACAGAATTAATGTCAAATGTAAAAGTTAGTGGAAATGTTCAAGGTGATGGCATGTCTCCTATGCTATTTGTGTTGGCAATTATTATTCTTTCGTGACTACTGAAGAATGTGAAAACTGTTTATGATGTGGGCCGAGGGAATGAAAGGTTCAGTCACCTGCTGTTCACTAATGATTGAAAAATGTTTTCCAAACTGTTAGAATTCTTTTAGAGGATATTAAAATTGAATTTGGATTGACAAAATTATTATTCACGGAAAGGAGGAAATTCATGAGGAACAAGGCACATGAGATGCCAAATGAATAGCACATAAAATCAACAGAAAAGGGGTCTAGCTACGAGTATTTGGGTGTTTTGTTAGCGGACGACCTACGGCTCTCGAAAATTAAGCAGAGTTCTTCAGAAGTATTCGGAAATTTCTTAAGAGCAACCTGAATGGAGGAAACATCATTGTAGTAATTAATGCAAAAAAATGGAGTTGGTGTAATAGACTAGACCAGCATAGAGCTCCAAGCAATGGTTAGCAAAACCAGAAACGTTTTAAACATGCATGATCCCCTGCACCTAAGAGCAGACGAGTACCGGTTGTAAATGAAGAGGAAAGATGAAGGTCGAGGACTTATTGGTGTTGAAGAGTGTGTAAGCATAAAAAAGAAAAGCCTGATTAATTATACAGAACAAAGAAAGGAAAGACTGTGCGTGTGCATTTCTCTTATTTTCGTATTATTTGCATTCAGGTATATGCATTCTATATGACTCTCTCTACAGATAAACAGAGTCAAAATAAAACTTCGGTCTCGGAGTTTCAGTTATGGTAATTGTAAATCTAACTCTATTTAGCTTGAATAAATCTCTCTTTCATTTTCTCTAATGGATAGATTCGAGGAAGCAAGTACATGTGTAATTAAGCGGTTGGAATAATTATCGAAAGAATGAGACGTTGGGAGAAACAACACGAAAGAGAGAGAGAGAGAGAGAGGGAGAGAGAGTGAGAGAGAAAGAGAGACAGTGTGTGTGCGTGTGTGTACGTTAAATAGAGATATTTAAGAGAGGATGTGAATAAAGCATAAGAACAATAATTGTTTAGTAAGAGCTAAAAGAGTCCTGGTTGTGCAGTATACAAAAGACCTCCAGTTATGCTATATATATATACATATATAACGAGGTGGAACTTTCAGGGAAACCATGCCCCACCCCTAAATGATTATATTTTTCTCCCGAAACTAACAAAACACACATCTATTTGTATACGCGCTACAATTTAAGTACATGTTATTTAGAGACAGATGGGAAAGATAGATATAGATATAGAGAGGGGGAGAATTTGGTGGTAATTGATATAGTGAGTAAGATTGGGAGAATGTGTTGTATATTAGATATAGAGAGGGGGGAGAGATTGATGCTTATTCATAGTGAAAGAAGAATTTGAAGAGAGTTCTGTGTAGTAGACATAGAAAGGGGAAGAATTTGGTGTTAATTGATCTAGAGTGGAGATTTGACAAGAGTGTTGTATGGTTGGTGTAGAGAGGGAGAGTTTCGTGTTAATGAATAGATTGAGATGATAGATATAGATAAGTATTGATAAATATAGAGAGGTGGAGAGTTTGGTAGTGATATATAGAGTGAGGGGGAATGAGAGAGAGTGGTGTATGTTAGCTATAGAGAAGGGAATAGTTTGGTGGTAATTGATATAGAGAGGAAGATTGGGAGAGTATGTTGTATGTTTCATATATGGAGTAGGTGAGAGAGGGAGAGAGTTTGGGGTTAATTGATATAGAGGGAGGTATTAGGAGAGTATGTAGTATGTTTCATATAGGGAGTGGGAGAGATTGGTGGTAATTGATATAGGGAGGGGGATTGGAAGAGTGTGTTGTATGGTTGGTGTAGAGAGGGGGAGAAAGGGGTGGTAATGAATAGTGAGAGGATTGATAGAAATAGGTATTGACAGATATAGAGAGGGGTTTGGGAGAGTGTGTTGTATATTTGATATAGGGAGGGTGAAAGATTGGTGTTAATTGATATAAAGATGGGTATTGGAAGAGAGTCCGTGTATTATACATAACTGTTTCTACTTTTTGGCACAAGACCAGCAATTACCCAGTGCATTACTGGTACTTTATTTTATCGATCCCGTAAGGATGAAAGGCAAAGTCAACCTCAGCGGGGTTTGAAATCAGATCGTTAAGGGGCGTAACTATGCTGGAAAGCTTGGCATCCGATCCTCCATCGATACTGCCAGGGGAGAGTTTGGTGTTATTTGATATAGAGTGGGGGGTTGGATGAGAGTATCGTGTTGTAGATATAGAGAGCGGGTGAATTTGGTGGTTGTTGATATATAGAAAGGGATAAAGGGAGAGTGCCGTGTAGTAGATATAGAGCAGATATTTATAGAGAGTGCGAGTGTATTAGTCTTAGATATAGAGAGTGGGATAATAGAGGTGGTGTCGTGTTAGATACACAGGGCCGTAGAGTTTAGTTTTAGTATATAGAGAGAGAGGAATTAAAAGAGAGTTGTGTGTCATAGACATAGACAGGAGCAGAGTTTGGTGGCACTCTCGGGTCCCAAATAATAGGATGGGTAGCAATAAGGGAGGGGGAGGTAATTTTATAGTGAAGTTCCTAAAAATGGGATTTCTTGTAATGTTCTTCTCTTGTCATATATAATGTTGCTTTTTTTAATGTAAAATATAATTAATATTAGATTCTTCAATAAAATTTCGTCTGAGAGAGATTAATAAAATTTAATAAGCGGGTGTTTGGTGGGGGTGGAATAAAAATCGGAGTGCGGGGGAATATGACAAAATCGGGTGGGGCGATTATTCAAGACCTGGGATTACGTGGATTATTGACGGATGTCAGAATGAAAACCCACCTGTGTACTCACAGGATCATTAGACAAGTCTGGTGATCCTGTGAGTGGGCAGGTAAAACTTTATAGTAACAAAGCTCACCAAAAGTCATAAAAAATGAATGAATACACACTCACACACACACAAACAAATATACATATGTGTGTGTGTGTATACGAGATTAATGAATTAGGTATAATACCATATTTTAACAAATTCGGAGATAAGCATATCTTCTCCCCAAACTACCAAAACACATCTATTTGGATATACGCTACAATTTATGTTTATCGCATATCGAAGTTTTCTGACAATTTTAGAGCGTTAAGCTAATCCCTCCAACTAAATTGTACAAATTCGCCCCCCCCCCCCCCTTCCTCATTCAGGAATGCTTCCACCACCCCTGTTATATATATATACATATATATATATATATATATATATATATATAAAGGCGCTTTGAATAATATAGTTCTCGTTATGTGTGTATATATATATAAGCGCCCTTTTATACATAAAACAATAACGTGTCGGTTTTGAGCTTGATTTAACTGCTATTTCTAATTTGTCGAGCGACCACGCAGAATCTTTCTCGTTGACACAAGAATGTTGAAATATGTAGATTGAATGAAAGAAGCGGAGAGAGTCAGGTATGGAAGAAGAAAAAGAGAGAAAGTGAACGAATGAGTTGTATGAGGAGTAGATTGTATAATATAGAAAATGAAGGTTGGTGTTTATCAACAGATGTAGGAGGAGAAAAAGTGAAATGGAAAGAGAATAATAGTCAGGCAAAACATTTTCATAACTTGTTTTGAGAAACAAAAAAAGATTTTTCTCGATTGATAGGTAGACACAGTAAGTAAATATAAACACTAAAAATTGTTATATACGTTCGACCTTTCTGTGGGTGCGTGTGAGAGAGAAAGAGAGAGGGGGAGTGACAGACAGAAAGACAGAGAGAAAGTTGAGACAAAAGCCAAAGCAGATAAGAGAGGGTTAGAAACCGGTATTTATTGGAAACAAAGGTGTTTTAATATGTTTATTCCGATGGTTCACTTATATACTTGCTATTTTGTTTTCGAATGTTTACACCTAAACAACATATTCTTCCAAATCAATATATAGGTATAAATATTATTGATCTTATATATACAAAATATAAAACAGCACAGTTTGATTTAAATAACATCACACAAACAGACACATATGCTATTTACATGTATATTTGTCTGTTTGTATGTGTGTGAGACAGTATATAACCTCGTGTGGTGCTAACTACCGATAAACCTTTTTTACAGATGAACTACGGCACATATACTGTAAGTATGTAAACATTTATGCGTATATAAGCACAAACAGATAATTATATAAAACAATATATAGAGAAGTACAACGCAAAAGAGTGAGAAATGCATTATTCCAGATAAAATTTATCTGAAGACGTGGCAGTTACACAGAAGAACAAACATTTGCAAAATATACAACAGCAATGACACAAATATAGAAAAACAGTTTGAGAAAAAAAAAAAATAAATTGGGAGAAAAGCAGTAGAAGAAAGCAAAGCGAAGCACAATCTGCGTGGGAATGTAAACATGTGCAGGCGACAAGGTGTGTCCAGTACTAGCGAGATCGCTTAAGAAGTTGCGTAAAACTGTACATGTGGCAAAAAATAACCATAAGAGAAAATGTCAAGTTTTACAAAAGAAAAGTGATCTACATAGTGTAATCAAATTTACTAGCTTATTCTCTTTTGTTTTTAACATTACTACTACTTGCCTGATTTTGCAATTGACTTATATAGAACAGTTTTCATAATGAGGATTAACTTTTTGTTTTTTATATATTTCCCCACCACCCAAAGTATATACAAAAAAAAAACCTCCCTACCCACGCTTCGCACATGCCTCGCTTCTCTCTCTCTCTCTCTCTCTCTTTATCTCTATCTCTCTCTCTCTACCTCTCTCTCTCTCTCTACCTCTCTCTCTCTCTCTACCTCTCTCTCTCTCTCTCTCTCTCTCTCTCTCTCTCTCTCTCTATATATATATATATATATATATATATATATATATAGGTGTGTGTGTGGGTGTGTGTGCGTATGCATGCGTATGTTGGCCGCTGCGTGTGTAATATGCAGCGTATGTTGCAGAAAATTTAAGTACCTATTCAACTATTAAAATTTTGGAGACAGAGATAAATCCGAATGTAAAGCGTTGAACACAGAAACAGTTCTTATAAAGCCTTTTGAATGATTTAAAGAATATAAAACCCGCAATCAAATATATAACCAAAACATTAGGACATACAAAATGCACAATATACAGAAGAAGCACTATTTCGCTTTGCACATATGTAGAATATGCCTAATAAAATATATACTAAAACTCCAAAAGAAAATATGTTATATACCACTACACGCGGTCTTGTGCTAGATAATGCAGTCAAAGGTTACTGAATTAAAAGAAAAATTGCAGCACCAACAAACAACAACTAAAACAACAACAACTACTACTACAACAACAAGAAAAGGAAAAAGAATGGTGTTAAAATGCCCCAAGGGAAATGGAATTTGTAGCCGTGGTTGACAAGCCTCATTGAGATGGTGTTTCAATAAAAAAAAAAACAACGGTGCTTGTCTAATTCTAAAACGCATAAACGCCTGATAAGTGAAATATCAAGAAATAATTTATTCCGGGTCCCAAGTAGTGTCTCATTACAAACCTGGACATGTGCAGACTATTTCACTTTACCAGAAAGGAAAGAGAATTTACTTGATTAATTGAGGAGGAAAGCGAAACGAAGTAATAGGTATGTTCGTTTAGGCAACCAAATGCTAAGCTACCAGATTATCTAAATAAATGCAAAGAGGTGAATGACAGAATTGGAAACCGTTAACGGCAGAATACGAGTAATTAGTCTGAAAGCAAACCATTTTTGGAAACATAGTTCAGAGACATATAGTGCCAATGGAGGAAAACAAAGGTTAAGCTGGCATAGTAGAGGGATAGCGAAGAATGGGTAGTGATAAAGTTTTACATTATATAAATACATAATATCGAGCTACATTGAATAGAGTAAAACTTATCGTGACACTAGTTGTGTCACGAACGAAATTCAGGACTCTCTCAAGACACTATTTGAAGAAAACAACGTAGTGAATGATGTTCTTGGGATAATAGAAATCCAGAAATGATCTAAAATAAGAAATCTTCTACATGCAGCAGCAGTGAACGAATACGCTTCAAAACCGGGTTTAGTAAAAAGGGACAAGTTTGTGGAAAGACGTGGTAGCTAAGGTTAGAATGTGACATGCAAATACTGCGTAAACTAGTCAGTATAAATATTGTTTACATAGGGGTGTGTGGAGAAATGTAAAGGAAGGGGATAATGAACGCCTGCACAGAATATACCGCGTTAGGGAACAAGGTCTACATACCATTATGTAACAGGTGAGACAGGGAATATGTGCAAACATTGTAAAATTCCAACAATATACACAAATATTATGTCAGTCCCAACAGAACAGACTTTTTAATGTATTCAAAATACGTTTCTTCTAAGATTTGCGGACGATAGTATTAAGGATATGCCACCTGACCGATATGATGCTCTGATATTTCTTGAGTTACCTATGAAGATCACCCTTGATCGAGGCCACAATCTTGTGCAGGCTAAAAGATAGTCAAACTAGAAGGCTCTGGATCCAGACCTTATCCATGGCTACACAGGGCATTCTTAATGGACTTGTTGCACGATATGTAAAGTTGGATGTCTGAAAAGCTGATCAATCTTACTATGAAAAACCCTACGAAATGTCCTATTGTTGGAAATTACAGATCCAATGCCTCATTTAACATGCTTTTGGGAATGGGAAATAGATTACTGCCTGGGAAAACATATCAAAAGCTATTAAACAACAGACTCTAGCTTATAAAACAAAAAGGCTACAGGAAAAGAATTACCAATGAGAATAAAGGATCACATTGCTGTAGACAACGTAATGATCAACGTCTGCAATTCAAAAGGACGAACTTGGATATGGTATGGATAGATTTTAAAATGCTCAAGATCTAATGAATCATCCAAGGCGATGTTTATGGTGGCAGATAGTATAAGCAAATTGGCTAAGACCCAGCATGAATGATTGGAGAACAAATATGTTCTCATAAAATAGGTTCCTAGGCAATGTAATCGTAATAGAGGTAGTCTTCGGTGCATAAGGTTTCCTTGTGTCATATCTCTTATAGAAATATCATTAGTACCGAAGGCTGTAAGGATGGGAAATAAGATGGTTGAAGATGCTTCTAACACAAATTTAAACAACATCTTATTCATTGAAAACCTGAAACTCTTTCCAAATTCTGAAACACAATTAGAGACTCTTGTACAGAAAGTTCGTCGAGACAGTCAAAACAGAAGCATGAAACTTGGCGTCGCAAAATGGGTAGATGTTAACTACCATCGAATCAACATATGTTGAACGATTGAGTGATTTATGGGAGGACGGGTAGCATTACAGATGTACATGATATGCACAATTATAAGAAGAGTTATTACAGAATGTATTGCGAAGTTATGCAAAATCTAGCGAGAATGAAATCATATCGAATTGCCTATGTCGCAGTTAACTTTATAGGGAGACAGAAATACTATTCAGTACTAGTTCGGTGTCTAAACGAAATGTATGTAAATCCATCTGTGTGGAATAAATATAGAAAGTGTCACCCACATAGTGAACACTAGCAGTATGCTATCTCAAGGGGAACAGGAAAGAAGACAAAACAAAGTATGTATGTACCTACACTAGATAATGTGCCATCATATGTAGGACCATTAAGTCCCAGTATTTGAACTAGATGACAGATACAAATTCTCTATACTATGATATTTCACTATCTAAGCAGAGTTGAACACAAGATATATGGTATAGTTATGATCATAATAGTCATGTATGACTATTATTGATGCTTCTATCCAAGGACACCAACATATTTCCTTGGAAGAAATGTTTTAAAATAACAAAATATACTATAGGTTTTTAAATGTTGTTTTGATTATCAATCCAGCCTAAAATTGTGCATTTCTAGAAACTTAAGCCTCTGAACAGACACGAGTCAGCCAGAGCATACCCTCTCTATTTAAGAATATTAACATATCGGGCCAATTTCATACCCCAGCCACAGAGGTTTCGCCACATTTTTTCTGGTGCATCCGAGAAGTTAGTCCTCGGCTGTGGCTATACATATACTTCAAATGATGTGACGGGATTTCGGAAATCAACAAATTATTCTCTCAATCTTGCGAGGATGCACTTCCATTCACTGAGAAGAATCCATGGTAAGTTTCTGATAGAGATACGAAATCGGTGTTCTGCCAGAATATTTTATTTGTTGATCTAAAATCGCCCGTGTCTTAAACATTTCGTTCCAGCTAGTACTGCGAGGGCATGAAGGAAGACATATTTCCAGAGAAAGCTTTATAAGCCTCCTTCTTTAATAGCATGGCAACTTTAATTACATGAATGAACAAGGTGCTCCACCTGAGACACGGTGTCACACTGCTCGCTTTCGCCCACATAATTTAACAGCTGAAACAAAACGTTGAACTGTTATCTTTCCTCTTATTATAGAAAATTCTCCTTGTTAATCATTTTCAGTGAAGCCTAAGCTAAATATCTGGAAATGGGATGTAGAAATATTGTCCAGCCGGTCAAATATTTCCTTTGTGGCAAAACGTCGAGAAATCGTGGGAGTATATCCAAGAGGAGTAAACATTATTAGTGGACCTCGAGAAGGCATACGACCCCGTTCTGCAGGATGTTTTGTGAAAAAGCTTCTTGTTACTTTTAATTCCAATACAATTGCTGAATACGAGTTGGTCCTATTTAATGTGTATATTAGACTCTGCAAAGGAGTATGGACTAGTGCATCCGGAATTGAAGTGCTAGCAAGACCGACGAGAATTCGTAGACGACATGAGTCTTCTTAACACGTCCGAAGTTGATCACCGACATGCACTGGATAGATTCACTGCCGGGTGCAGCACAGCAGGAATGAAAATCAGTGATGCGAAGACTAAGACATCCTTCTTGAATTTCAAGTGTTTCCGTGCGTTTGCACGAGTTATGAAAAGCAAGAGACTTGATTAAATATACACGTTCGCCTCTCTATCCGACCTTTCAATGATAGCTTTTTCTCAGCCAGTCTCTGAGTAAGAAAGGACACTCTGCTAGTTATTTCCTCCCACTTTTTTCCCATCTGGAGGTCCAGTCCAATCCAGACGTCGAGCTATTTAAGCTGTCTATCTGTCTTGCACCCGACGATGCTTGTGGACGGCATGGATATGCCTAACCAATTACCGAGCTGCAAGATAAATAATACGTTTCTGATATATACATAACCAATTGTTCATACTACAAAGATATCTACGACTCAGTATCAATAAGCCCATTAAACATATCTTCACCGGTGTACACTAACGATTCCAGTTGTTCAATTACATAATGTGTCTCTTTATTGAATACTATTAGCTGAGTATTTCACGCAACACAATACTTAACGATAAAAATCACAACAATGTATGTGTTTAGCTGGTACACCTCTACTGAAGCGATTTCATAAATGTTGCATCGACGCGAAGCTATTGTAAAAGGAACATCACAAAATTACAGTGGAATCGAGCCTAGTCCTCATGATCATAACGCGAATTTCTTAACCACTTCGCTATGCTTCTAGAATATACTAAATGTAAATAAACTCGCCAGGTGGCGAAACAATTAAGAACACTAAAAAACAAACTTTAGTTGTATTGCAACTTCAAGTGAAAATGTCAGGTGTCATAAGATGTGTCAAATACAATCAAGTAGAAATAGAGGTTTTGTGTGAGTGTCTGACAATAAGAGGGCGAATACCTGTGTGAATATAAGCATATGTGTAAAAGTATAGCAAGCGTAGAGTTGTATATAAATACGCAAATGCACACAAACATACACATAGACACACATAAACACAAACACACATACACACGCGCACAAACACACACACACTTGTGTGTGTGTTTGTATATGTTTCTGTTAATATTGTTGTAGTTATAAAAAAATTGAAGGCGATGATAAACAATGTGGAAGGCGAATAATGGGATCAGAGTCAAATATATTATACATATTTTAAAAAATAGTAGAAACTAAAACAAATCACCGTCACAGAAAAAAATTGATATCCATTTATTCAACCCTCGGTGCATTCATAATTACACAGACGCAGAATATATTCATAGGAACGTTACTTCCTTATCAAAGTGGTATAGCCGTCATGTAAACTATTATGTACTATGAAGCAGACATTTTCCAGACAGCACGTAATCAACAAATGATGTGGAAGTTATGTGAATAGAATTCACATCTACATACAAAGCCATTGAACCAAATAAATATCAAAAACAGTCTATTCATAAATCCATACACAATTTGATATTTTGGCTTTAAATTTGAAGATATTAAAACATAGCTATTTATGTATAGAATATGGGATCACCTTTCAAACATGGCTGATACTCGCAGTCAAATAAAAATAATATACCGTTATATAAGGTAGGGTAAAAAGATCAGCTTATTTTGATGGGTTTATTATTCGAATTTATGTCATTCTACAAAACGTATTGGAGCCGTACATAATTCTAAATTATGGGTTCTTTCTAGATAATTTACAACTTTCGCATGCATATTCATCTAACACATATTCACAAACACCTTTATGTCGGTTTTAGATCATAATAAAATGGAATAAGTAGGTAAAAAACGGAAAGAGATTGTTGAAGATTGGTAACAATACCATTTGTTGTTGAAAGCCGTTTCGTCACCACAGACCATACAGCTATAAATATACATCACGAGGAAACATTGATATGATTTTTAATAAAATATTACAGTCTTTGTACACGAACTTCAAAATTCATTATACATACACTAATTTCAAGTTTAAACGCTGTAAGGAGTATTCTGTACAATTAGCAATTATATTCGAACTATAACATAATTTCAATCTTCTGAAAATACAGTCGTTATGAAATTGGAGGAATGGTTTAACGATTTTGTCGAATCAAACTTCAGGAAAATAACTTATTTTCTTTCTTTTATTTATTTTCTTTTTGAATTTAGATATTTATGACACTGGAAAAGATGAATGGCAAATAGAATAACATTTATCAAACAAAATATATATTTTAAAACATTTGATTGAATACCTTGTAAAATCTGTGATAACGTTTAACGTTAATGAGAACTTAAGCATGACTTAATCAACGAAAAGGCTTAAAAAGCTAAAAAGAAGAACGAACAGTTTATTATCAATGGGTTAGTTTAATCTAAAATCTAAATGTCGACTGATTTATGGCAAAATTGTGGCATCTTTTCGAAATAAGTAAGATTACGTCTTTCATGTTTCTCTTACAAATCCAATACCTTCAATGAAAACTATCACATCAATTGCGGTGGCCGACCAAAAATATGATGAATGAACAACAGTAAAGGTGATAACGTATCTATTAATATTACTGCTACTTTTATTTTTAAATATAGTCTACATGTGAGGGTAAGAAACAGATAGAGAGGAGAAGAGAGTGAGGAAGAGAGACAGACGGAAAGACAGAGGCACACAGATAGACAGACGGAAAGACAGAGGCACACAGACAGACAGACGGATACACATAACTATAGAATAGTTGTAGCAGATAGGGAGGGAGAGGGGGGGGGGCAATAAAGAGAACGAGAGAGAGAGACACAGACAGGGAAAGAGAGAGGCATAGGCAGAGACAGCGAGTGAGAGAGAGACATAGAGAGAGAGTCATCAACATTATAACAAGTGTATTAGTTTATTCACAATTCTCCTGAACTGTGAATATACAGATGTAGTCTGTAGTCTCTTAGTTACTGTTTACTTTCTTATTTCATAATTGTTTCTACTTTAGGCACAAGGCCAGCAATTACCCAGTGCATTACTGGTACTTTATTTTATCTACCCCGTAAGGATGAAAGGCAAAGTCAACCTCAGCGGGATTTGTACTCATATGCTGCTACAACTAGATAAAAGTGGAATGGAATCATTAATGTATGTATGATTCAGAAGATTGTTCACTAATAAATTAAAAGATAATCAGTTCAGGAAAGGATAATTATGAAAGGAGCGTTTAAAACCTTCATATAAACATAAATGTCAGCTATTGAGATTCATAATGATGGAGATATTGAAGTCATATTCATATTAGAAATGCAAGAATGTTATACAGCACTTCGTTCTAGAACACAATAAACCAGCAAACCTAACATGCTGGTAGATGAAGTCTAATCACAGCTTAAGCAGACTTTAATCTTTTCAACTTTTATGAATTTTATAGACCAAAAAGTATTTATATGAATTGAATAGTGCGTACAGGAAAAGTGATTAAATGACAAAATGTAAAAAAACGACAGGTATTAAGATAAAATGGCCTAGAATAGAGAAAGGTCGTAAATATTGAGAAAGTCATAAAAAAGGCTATATGTTAATTATTTACATATATTTCTAAAACTGAAAACCCTTACTTTTTTCAGATAGTTTGAATAAAATGAAACGCATAATCACATACTTAAATGAATAGTTGTGCAGAAATTGGATAATTTTAGGAGGGAGATATGAGAAATCCGCTGATGCATACAACAGCTAATATATTCATCCACTTTTACATAGTTACGTTCATGCATACATATGTACATAGATACATACATCCATATATATATACATGCATACATACAGAAAATGAGACAAATATCCGTCCACCATTACATACATACATACATACATACATACATACATACATACATACATACATACATACATACATACATACATACATACATACATACATACATAAACGCATGTACACAAGCTTGCGACAACGTCAGTACACAAATGCCAGTGTGTGAGTGATTGACTTAAAACTGTTTATATACGAACTTGACACGATAGTCGCGTAAAATTTGAATGCTAAGCAACTACGATTAGCGTAGGATCTGCTGCATCAGCTATATCATGAATAAAAATCAACACATAGTCTATGATATTTGCTATTAACTGTAACACAGCAATTTCTCAGAGAAATGATCCGATTTCGATTCTGTCTATACACTACTGATAACTATATATATTTTTTCAATATAAATCAAACAAACCATCTAAGAAAATATTATCACTATTGATTTATTCCGTTTAATTCATTACAAAAAGACTATTAAGAACGATTACACAGCAATTACGCTTCTTATTATTATTGCTTTGTAACAAATAAAAAAAAATATTATTATTGACATCAGGAGTATCCTTATTACCTTAACTTTGCCTTTCATCCTTACGGGGTCGATAAAATAAAGTACCAGTAACGCACTGGATAATTGCTGGCCTTGTGCCAAACGTAGAAACAATTATTACCAAGGCAGTGGATAGGCAGAATATTTAGTGTACCAGCCAGGATCAACTGTTTCTGTCAACCTTCCGGGATCTATTGAACAAAATATCAACCAGTCATTGGGTCGATGTAACGAACTAACCACTCCTATCATCTGCTGGCTTCGTGCAATGTCATAATATTAATATGCACACTTTTTTTGTCGAGTTGCGTACTAGAAACTCTCACCTTGCTCGCTTCTGTGATTTATCTATTAAACCGTGAAATAATCCAGCCTAAACTTAGATTAGTAAGGTAGACGTGTAGAAATGAGCGATATTACACTACGAATCACAGATGTGTAGGATTCCGATAATGATCATGTCAATTGATTTAAGAATATAAAAAATAACAGATTATAAGCAACCTTAGCAGAATACGTAAATGTAATTCTAAACTGAGTATTTGAAACAGATTTCCTAGTATCAAGTTTAATCAATTTAGAAACAAAAGGAAAGGCACCCCATAGTGATTCGAGGATATGTACAAGGCCAAAGATTTAGAACCAGTTGGAGGAGGTAATTGATTCGTTCATGTTCAGTTGAAGTTTCAAGTAAAGTTATTTAAATTCCATGTGACAAACAAATTTTGAAGAGTTTCGTGAATTTGATTAAGATATTTATTTATCTATAATTTTGCACTGCATCCATCAATGCGATTTTTTTTCATAATTAATGATATATGCATATCAGGACAATAACAGAATGTTAATATAGATCTTTCAAATTCCTATCAGTAAAAATACAAATGGAAAGATTTCAGGAGCACAATGGCCTTAGAAAAGCATAGGTATCAATGGTGGATTAAATCTCTGTAATAACATAAATACAATTCAGTGTCCTGTTATGGTGGTGTTGATTTATACATAATGACCGTTTTTACTTTTGGTAATTATTAGTATTTCGTTTGAACAGGGAGTAAGATAACTTTGATAACTTTGATAACTTTGATAACTTTGAGAGATTTCGGCCAGTATCCGCCCAGGCCATGTCTAACTTAATAGCACCATCTGGTTAATATATTTGGATAGAATAAATAAATTGCATAAGGTTCGTATATTTCTTGAAATAATATAAGAAAGAGAATGAGAGCAAGAGAGAGGGTGGGGGGTCGCGAAAGGAAACAAAATATAGTAAAGGAGAATGTATCATAGAATTGATATTTTTCTGCGAAAGCAATTCAGAGCAATTCAGAGAAAGTCAGACCTCAATATTATGCAATAATTCTTCACTTTGCTACTTCCTGGATGTCATAGACTTTTTTATGGAAATATAGTACTTTCGATAAATCCGATGTAAGTACTTAAGTACAGCTTAATTTATACCCTGAGGAGAGACCACAAACAAAGCATTTTGAACTAAGCACGTAAAAGGTCATAACTAATTGTCCTAAGTAATTTATCTCGTCCATGTCTAGTAACGTATCCTCCAGTAACAAAAATCATAAACTACAAGCAAAGACGTAATAAATAAGTGTAAAATTCCTTAATTAAATATGATAGAAAATGGAAAATATGAAGATAGAAGAGAAAGTGGCAAAATAAAAGGAAAAAACAATAAGGAAGAGTTAATAAAGTAACGAAGAAAATAGTAGTTAAAGAAGAAATATAATGCGTGAAGAAAGCATACAACAAAAAGATTGTACGAAAAG
>OZ024745.1:63044695-63047195 GCA_964016885.1 Eledone cirrhosa
GTCTGTAATCTCGCGAATCTTGTCCGCCCTATATATATATATATATATATATATATATACTATATATATAGGGCTCACAAGATTCCGAGATTATATATATATATATATATTATGGAGGTACATGACGTTGGGTGCTAGAAGTGAATGCATCCTTATATACCGAATATATATATTAAAGAACAGATTATTATATATTATATATAGTATATATATTATATACTATATAGTATATATATTTATATATATATATACTATATAAATATATAATATATAATATATATATATATATAATATATAAAATATATATATATAAATATATAATATATATATAAATATAATATATATATATATATAAATATATAATATATATATATATATATAATATATATAATACTATATATATATAAATATATATATATATACTATATATATATATATATATATATATATATATATATATTATATATATATATATATACAATTTTCAATATGTTTATTTTTACAGGCATATATTAATAAAATTAAAAAAATCCTACAAAACGTAAAACAATAAATAATAACAATTGTTTCTACTTTTGGCAAAAGGCCAGAAATTATTTCATAATAATATTAACAATAAATAATAATAATGATGGTGATGATAATAATACGATATCAAATGACAACAACAACAACAACAACAACAACAACACAACAAACAACAACAACAACAACAATCGTGTGAATGATAAGTAAAATTTAAAAAAACCAAATCAAAGTCAACTTACTAACGAAGCGATAGTCCGAAAGTATCAACAGCTCTTCTGAGAGACTGCGAACCTTTCATCACAGCGGAGTACTTTCCAACAGGTGTCTTCTCTGTCGCGTCTCTCTTAGCTTGCTTGTTCGCTTAGCCTTAACTCCCCCACTTTCTTATCATTCTTTCTCTCATCTCTCTTTGTCATTCTTTCTTTCTTCCTCTCTCGTTCTCTCTCTCTCTGTCTCTGTTTCTTTAACTTTCTCTCTCTCTCCCCCCCATCTCTCTTTCTCTGTCTCTGGTCTCTCTCTTTCTCTCTCTTTTTCTCTCTGATTTCTTTCTTTTACTCTCTCTCTCTATTACTCTCACTCCTCTTTTCCCTCTATCCTCTCCCCTCTCCTACTTTTTTCTGTTGTTCAATGTAACCCACACGCTTTGTTTTCACTTCTCTCTCTCTCTCTCTCCCCTCTCTCTCTCTCGCCCTTCGCTCTCTCGCTCTGTTTTATTTCTCATTCACACATGTACAAAGAGAGAGAAAGAGAGAGAGAGAGAAAGAGAGAGGGGGATAGAGAGAGGGGGGAGTGAGGGAGTGAGGGAGAGAGATGAGAGCGAGAGAGAGGGTGAGATACTCTATCTCACTTTATTTCTATTTTTTTCTCTGTCGTTTTCTCACACACATGTACGATGATTTTTCTCTCGTCTTACTCTCTCGGGTCGTTCGTTTCTGTGGATTGACATAACTTGTGGAGCACTCTGGCCGGACACTATTTATACCTTACTATATTTATTTATCTACATATCTTTAATTTCAGAGTTCAAATCCTGCCGAAAGCGACATTATACTTCATTTATGTAGCCGTCAACTGTACTGAATGTGAGGGAGAATATCAACATAACCAGCTGTTCTTTCCCCCCGTTTCACCCCCAAATATGCGACCTTGTGCCTATGCTAAGAAATCATTACTATTTCTATCACATTTTCCCATAGTAATTGTTTTTCTCGTCTTTTTTTATATATCTTCACTTATTTTCAACGACATTTTTCTCATCCACACTTTCTTTCACTATTTTTCTTATTCGTTTTCATAGTTTGTCCTCTCAATTGATCATTTTTTTTCTCTTTCCTTACTTTCTCTCACTCACCCATCTCTCTTTCTCTTTCTCTCTCTCTCCTCCTCTCTCTCTCTCCTCTCTCTCTCTCTCTCTCTCTCTCTCTCTCCTCTCTCTCCTCTCTCTCTCTCTCACTCCCTCTCTCTCTCTCTCTCTCTCTCTCACTCTCACTCTCTCTCTCTCTCACACTCACTCTCTCTCTCTCTCTCTCTCCACACAGCCACGTTCAGCTCATTCATTCATTCATTCTAACATTTTGATATACATGTTCCGATCTTTCACACCAACTCTAACTGTATGTAGTATCTCTCCTATTTGCCTCACCACAGAGCCGGACTGGGCATGATTGACGACTCCACCCCCCCACCCCAGCCTCTTCCTGCTATTTTCTTAACACAACTTAACAGATGAAGACATGCACATTTTCACAAAACAGAAACACATGCGTGTATATATTTATTCATATTTTTTGCATGTCTATAACACTGTGCAATTCACACAGACACACACACACACATAATCACATATATTTAATGCTCTTGAGTGGTATTTTTTCTAGGACGTTTCTTAGAATAACTTGCGGAACGTATATATATATATTTCCCTTTACTCGAATATCCTTAAGTGCCATGTAATTGTAAGTGCCACAGAATT
>OZ024745.1:63054695-63067195 GCA_964016885.1 Eledone cirrhosa
TATCAACCGGAGATTTATAATAAATTGAAGTGAAAATCAACAGGTGAGTGTGTTTTTAATAGCAACATGACCCTCCCAAAGTATAACAATATATATATATATATACATAAATATATTTATATATATATATATATATATATATATATATATATATATATATATATAACAGAATAAAGTTTAAGCAAAGAGTCGGTGCGATTCTTTGCTTAAACTTTAATCTGTTATTTTAATAAATATTTGCTCCACTGTTCTCTTATATATTTGATATATCTTTATCCTTATCGAGCCCTCTTTGGATTTTAGTCTTCAAACTTATTATTATTACTATATATATATATATATATATATATATATATATATATATATATATATATATATATATATATATATATTTATGTATATATATATATATATATATATATATATATCATTATTGTTATACTTTGGGAGGGTCAGGTTGCCAATAAAAACACACTCACCTGTTGGTTTTCACTTCAATTTATTATAAATCTCCGGTTGGTAGGTTGGTTCGATACCCTTAGTTTCAGGGTGAAAGCAGCGATTCTTTGCTTAAACTTTAACCTGTTATTTTATTAGGTATTTGCTCTACGGTTCTTATATATTTGATATATATTCATCCTTATCGAGCCCTCTTGGGATTTTAGTCTTCAAATTTATTATTATTACTATATATATATATATATATATATATATATATTTGTTTATTTATTTAATTATGCAGATGTGCACGTGTATGCGTACCTATCTCTGCCAGAGGGTTCTATGTGCTACAGGTAAAATATGTTTCTATATGTTACATATCTTCACCAGCATGGAAATATTCCAGAAGGTGGACGTGGGATCCATCTAACACCGTTTGAATTTTATTACCAAACCCTATAGTTTTTTAGTGATGGTGGTACTAATAATGTTAATGTTGTTTGTACGTTACTGGCAAATCCTCACAGGAAATTTTATCGTTCTTGTGTTAAAATATCTCTAGCAAAATGTAAATATGATTATTTCACATTGATGGGGGCAACATATTTGGATGAAGGGTAAACGCTTAGTTTCCTGCAAGTCTCTTTATTTGTGAGTTTCTAGGAGATCGATTACATTGATATAAGTTCGAAGAGCTTGCTGCAGTTATCACGTATCATTTTTTTCTGATTCAAGAACTTGACTGCCTGCATTGATGGCGCAATTTTCTTCTAAGAAAATTCTAATTGTCACCAAAAATAACACGAAATTCGCCTGCAATGGTCACTTAAATTCTTAAAGAGGCATTATTTTGAAATCTTTTGAGAAGGGATTTTCGGATAAAGATTCATGTTTAACAGACTGGAAATATACAATGAACCACTCACATAGGCGGCTTCCATTTTAACACGTCATCGCGTCAATCTTCTACGTGTGTTACACATGTTAAGGGAGTACAGCTTACACCAAGAGCCGATTCCATAGTGCAAATCATCATCAGGGTAGTTGGTCTCAGATAGGTAGACAAGCTACCCTGACATGGAAGCATAATAATGTGGTCTGTTTTTATTTGAACAGTTGTATAAATCAAAATTTTAAAATTTAACAATAAGTTCCCACAGATAAGGTTTCCAATTAAAAGGCGGTATTTGAATTTAGCTTACACTTTACATATTAGATAACATCACACCCACATATACATACATACATGGTGGCTGCCAACTCGTTTTCGAGTACGGACACTACTTTATATCCATGTAGGAGAACCCCTACCGATGCGCTGAACGAGTGTGACTTTTTAGTCCAGCCAGCGACTTGAAATCTCTGGTACAAACACTACACTTGTGACAATTATTGACACATAGTGCTAGGCCCATGGTACCATGTGACGACAAGTGCAGAGATATCTCCAGATATAAAGCAATGCCATTGCCTTGAAGCTTTTATAGTGGGCAAAGGCACTGCACAAAGCCAGTCCCACTCTCTTAACCAATATGATATTTACCAAAAAGAAGAACAAGTCAACATCATTGGATACCATCAGGGTTGCAGGTATCAGAGTTTTCCTTCTCCTAGAATTCTGCCTTGACAAAGGCTAAGGGGTCATCTCTCCCGGTGATTTTGGATGGCCATTGACTCTTAAGAGTTCCTTTGCCCTTTGACAGGTTTTGTTTTTAGTCCTGCAGGATGTCCAATTTCACCCTCCTCACCAAGAAACCTTGGTGGGGTTGCCAGTTTAGTGGCCAACGACCATGAGACAGGTTGTGCTGGGATACATGTTACCAGTAGCACCAACTGGTGACCTGACATACATACATACATACACACACACACACACACACACACACACACACACACACACACACACACACACACACATATATATATATATATATATATATATATATATATATATATATATATATATATATTTTATATATATATATATATATATATATATATATATATATATATATATATATATAATATATATATATATATATATATCAGTGAAAAATCAGAAGGTTACATCCAAATTTGGTAGAGCACGCGTTGAACCTCTCTCTCTCCTACCCTCTCTCTTTCTTTCTATATATATATATATAAGAGGAAGACCAAGGTTAACGTATGTTGATGCCCTAAGGACAGACACTGGTCTGTTGGAGACGCAGGACATGGCAGCGATAATGAGGGACAGAGACCGCTGGAGAGAACTCGTCCATGGATCTCGGGAATTTTACCCGCCCTAGATATATATATATATATATATATACATACATATATATATATATATACATACATATATATATATACATATATATATATATAATATATATATATATATATATAGAGAGAGAGATACAACTTACTATCTATCCATTCTTAATGTATATCTACCAATGAAGTCTAATTATCTAGCTCACTATTTTCTTTCGTTAATCTCTCTTTCTTCCATATATAACAATGAAAAACAATTGAAGATTTGAACAGGTACAGTTAAGTATTTGAAGGTTGCTTTCCGCCGCTCTTTGCTTGTTATATTTTCTGTTAAAACTTTTTCTTCTGTCATAGTTTCTCATCAACAGGTGTTTTCTTATTCATAGCTTTTTATCGGATTTAGATATATTGAAATACATACATGTTTGTACTTGCTTCGAGAGCATACACATAAACACTTAATACACACATTAACACATATCCGCTTAATAAATGCTTACGCATGAAACTCATCTTTTAATTCTTCCCTCTTATATTAGCTAAGTTCTCTCTGTAGAAATGCCAGATATTTTTACTGGTCCCTGCCCCTATCACTATATTTGGCAGTAGAACGGAATAATTCTTAGTTCTGTATGTCAGCAAAGTAGTAACCCAGACGTGTATAGAAAGCAGGAGGGGGAACCCAATTCAAATTTCCCAGCCTATAACTTTGTTCAACACTAATTTATGATTTTTGCTTATGTTCTAGGAAAGATCACGGCGCTTTTTCGGCAAGTCTCTAGACGAGGAAGCTCAGACTTATGAAATCTCGAACAGGTCAATACGCAACAACCCCCACTTCATGCGAAACATGATAGATAGAGTAGGGAGTAACATGGCTCTGATAACTTTGGCTTAAACGAAAGTTTTCGTTAGGGTCAATTTTCGCTACTTCGAGTCTGTACTCAAGGGGGTGCCATTGGGCCTCGACTACATCCTCATTGCCAACCCCAATGATGTTTCAGAGTTATGGCACGTGTTTGAAATGCGAAAAAACTAAAGCCGTTAAATGCATCAGAGTGGATTAAGTGCAGCATGGAAAAAAATCAGCAATTCAAGTTTTGACGGAACACTATGAGTGCGTACTACTCGATTGTAAACGAAATTATTATAATAACTATTTGATTAAATGAATTTAATATAGGATATAACTATATTGATTCAAAATTATATGTCTCGTAGTGAAGTGTACAAGGAGTAAACATTTTCTCGTATTCCCCTGTACACATAAAAGCTTGGAGGTAATATAATTATGAAGAGACATTAATCTCTAAAACTCTTAATGATATACCCTGATGGTTTTCGGTGTATAGACAGTTGATAACAATTGATTTCATCTTTTTTCTTTTCGTAGTCAGGCTTCTCATAAAGAAATGTTGTGGCTTCTTTGAATTTCTCTTATTCCAATATACACGGTGTCTTCATTAATATATATATTATATTTTATTATATAACAAAGATACCACTTCAATTCTTGCAGCCACTAATAGTACTAATAATATGAAAACTATACTATGCGATTACCAAATTTCCCTTAAAACATACTGCACCGATTTCCATAGGAAACGACGCAAGGAAGAGTAAATTTCTGAAGGCATTATGATTGGAAAAGAAGCCGGATTGGGCATATGACTGATCGATAACAATATGTTTCCACATGCACTACGACTATCACCACTGTCACCATCGATACTAACAGCATGCTCCGACTCAACGAGCCAACAGAGAGGAACCTATGTGGTGGCTGTTTTCTGCTAGAATATAGGTACAATTAATTCTCCTTCCAAACAAAACCTTAGTTTTTTTTTCTAGCAGGAAGAAAAATCAAGATATTGTAGTCGAAAATTCAATAATAGATTGAATGATTGTGACAGGAATGCTGTTCATTTTATGTGTGCTCTATCATATTTACCGGCTTGGGGAATATTATCTCCATCACCAACACCACAGAACATTAGCCTCAATATAGCATGACCAATAACTCTAATACCATGCACGTGCATTCGTCACCAACACTAGCTACCTTTAGCAACATCACTAACAACAAATATCACCACAAATTCTAACAATACTATTAGAATCCCCGTCCGATTTTACAACAGCGTTGCTATAGTAACAATCACCGCTGATGATGACAAGGATGACAATTAATAACATCCACGAAGACAAATATAATAGAGGAAGAGATCGTTGATCTAATTGAACAACAAGCTAAGTTTGCTAGTAACAGCAACCGAATCTTCCTTAAATTACACCATAGAGTAATTTCTTTGAAAAAGGTTGTATACTCTAGTCCTAGATGTGGTGTATCGAAATAAAAGAAGTTAAGTTCAAGGCTTGAGTTGCGGGATCAAATATAGTTTCTCTTTTTTTACAAAGATAGAAACTTACATGTTCGAACTAATTTATTTGTATCTTACGTAATATCTTATAATCTTAATAGAATATAAAATACAAAAATATTAGGAATTCCTATTTTTGCAGAGGAGAATGCCTTGACAGGCAGGGGAGAGGAGGATTAATAAATACCGGCGCTTGGCCGACCAATTCTTTCTCGTTAAGTTCGCCGTCTAGACCTCTGTTGTCCTTAGTCCCTGCCTTGCCAATTTTCTACGCAAATTCGGAAAGACTGTAGCCCACCTGAGAAAGGAGCCCCATGATGCAGGGCTGCAGTTGCAGTGGATGGCACTGACCATTCACTATGGCAAAGCTTTCGTCATTCTTTCTGCGCGGCGTCGCTGTATTACCACTCAGGCAGCTATGTAGCGTATGTCACTCCCTTTCACAAACCCTTTCTTTCGTTGCTTAATTATCATTGTTTTCTTTTTTCTTCTTTCTTTTTCCTTTCATTTCTTTCTTTTTGATTTTATGTGTTTCATTTAAATGTTACTATTTAATTGTAAATTGAAATTTCAGCCAATTGACTGCGGCTATGATGGGGGACTGCTTGGGAGTTAGTTATATTACTAAATACCTCGAAAAAAATAGGATAGCTTTAAATGATATATTTCGATGAACGATGTAATCTTCGCTTGAAAATTACGTTGTCTTCGAACGGAGCAGTTGGAAGGACCAAGATTTTGGGTCAATTATCATGTGTTACATTTTCACACTTGCTGCGTTCAAATGAAGACAACCAGTGAGTGTTTCATTGGTGCCATCTAATGAATGATGTTAATATGAAATAAAGGAGACAAAGAACAACAAACATCATTGATATGAGATTGAAATGGCGTAACTGACTTAGCTTGCATCGTATTTAGATTGATCATCATGAAAGATGCTTTGTGCATAGTTTGACTCAAAACTTGAGTTGAATCTTATTTATTTGGCATCTCTTTTACTGTGTAACTTTTGCGAAGCCATACAACACTGGGTAGCCCCATTTCTAATCGTTTGAAAAGACATTTCTGGGGGACATTTTATTTTGTTATTTCAACATACTTCCCAATCTCTACAGTTCACAGGTATATGATCTGGTCAATTCGGAAGTAAAAAGTACACACATACACACACACACACACACATATATATATATATATATATATATATATATATATATATATATATATATGCATGTGTGTGTGTGTGTGTGCGTCTGTGTGTCTGTGTGTCTGTGTGGATGTGAATATGGGTGTGTACGTCAGCAAGGGAATTAGATTGCCAAACATGGGAATAGTTACAAGGTCGAATATAAAGCTTAGTCATGTTTGTTTCTTTCCCCTTAAATATGCATAAAACATACGTTTAACTGTTTTTTGCCTTTCTTCTTCTATCGGACAAATTCTTGATGTTCTTCTGGCTCAACTAAGGCGAAAGTGACAGTGTCTGCACGTTACTGCATGAGCACATAAAACACTTAGGAAATGCTACAACGTCATCTTCAATTTATTATTTTACATCTATAGATCTTATAGGCATGCATACATATTTATACACACATGCAGACATACACAAATACGTACACACGCAGATGCATATATATATATATATCGAGAGAGAGAGAGGGAGAGAGAGAGAGGAAGAGAGAGAGAGTGAGAGAGAGAGAGAGAGAGAGAGAGAGAGAGAGAGAGAGAGAGAGAGAGAGGGCGAAAGAGCCAGGACCACGACGGCTGAGCTCCGGCCGTTTCGACAGCTAGTCTAGCTGTCGAAACGGCCGGAGCTCCGACGTCGGGGTCCTGATTCTTTTTCTATTACCCACACTACTACCCTAAGTATCGACTACCCTGGTGCGCCACGGTCCACCTGGTATCTTACCACACCTTCTTTATTATATATTCTCTTTTACCTGTTTCAGCCATCCGGCTGAGGCCATGCTGGGGCACCGTATATATATATATATATATATGTGTGTGTGTATATATATATATATATAGACGTAGAAACTCAATAGTTAGTTCACCATACCGAGAACAATCGGTATGGTGAACTAACTGTTGTGTTTCTATCTCTACCAAACTCGTCCCATGGACTGAGTGCTCTACCACTACGGATATTGCCTTCCAGTGTTCTACCCTCTCTCTCTCTCTCCCTCCCACTTTCTCTCTCTATATATATATTTAAAAGAATAGAGGTGTAACACACGAGTTGTGATATATAAGGAAAAGAAAATGCTGACAAATTTTTCCCAGTGAAAAATAGTTTAATTAGGAATAAGTATAAATTAGTAATAATTATTGGTTAGTATTCAGTTTTAGTTTTAACTTTTTACCGGTTGCGTATTTCTAATGGTTTTCAAAAATAATTTTGAGATAGAGCGCCCGTGATGTTTGCTCTAATCAGTGATTAGAAAAACTTAAAACTAAAACTGAATACTAACCAATACTTATTACTAATTTATACTTATTCCTAGTTAAACTATTTTTCACTGGGAAAAAATTGTCAGCATTTTCTTTTCCTTTTACTAATATATATATATATATATATATATATATATATATATATATATATATACATGTGAAATCCTTGGTACAGTAAGATATATTTAAAAAATGGAAAAGAATGACTTCACTTGTAGTTCTAAATAATTTAATTTAATTTTATAATATAATTTAACATTTGGTTTTGTAGATCTAGTAAGTTCTTCGTTATGCAAGTATATGCAGGTCAATTTTAGATATTTGTGGTAATTCGCACACACAGCTGAGATAGTATCAGCGACCTTTAATCACAGAGAAATTATCAACTCGATAGTTGAAGAAACATCCGAGATGTGTATTTATATTACCTCCCTTTACGATCACCTATATTATTACATTTTAGAACAAGGCATCATTTTGAAAAAATAATAGTTATTGTCTATTGGCTTCACCTCCACCTATTACTGGGGTTTTATTGCAATTATCTTGCATCGATCAATGAAAGTATCTAAACAAGAGCAAAAACAGCAAAGGCATTCTCTTCTTCATACGCTCTGTCGTCTGTAATGGCTTACGACGGTATATATTTTGCTCGGCAGTAGTAAACTAGGGTACAGTCATTAAAACTGCTGCACCCCCCCTCCTCCTACTACTATTACTACTACTACTACTGCTGCTGCTGCTGTTTGCTGTACTACTACTACTACTACTACTACTACTACTACTACTACTACTATCACAAGCATCAGTGTTCCTTTTTTCGCTGCTACAGCTATATTATCTACTACTGCAAGTAAAATCTACGTCACGTACGTCCTAATGAAAGGATTGACATTACCGAGACTGGTGTTTGTCTGCTGCTGTTGGTGACTTGCCGCTGTCACCATCGCCGGACGGCAATGAAAACAGTCAGTCTTAGCATGTTTGAGAGCTATAAAATTTCAGTCTTCGTGTATTTGTGTGTGACTGACTACTGTCTACCTAACCACACATGCGCAAGAATTGAGTCTTGGAATGATAAACACACTAGACATTAAAAAAATACGTCTGAACAAATAATAGAATATCCAGAATTATTCAATTTGCTAAAAATAATAGCAACTCTCCCACAAATCACTCCCTACGCTCTTAAAAATTAGAAATTAAGAAACACAAGTTAGATTTTAGTTAGATTTTGTCTCAAAACATTGGGATGGGTAGAGCTGGTGTTTCATTGATCATAGGTCTACACAAAAAGCACCAAATTAACTGTGTGTGGATATTTGATTGATTTGAGTTTGAATATATCGGAGGTAGTGGTGGCCACATCTCCGTCAAAATGTAGAGCCTTGCATTTCAATCTTCTTACTATATCCTCCACTTTCTCAAGGAGCATTTTAAAGTCGATGTTTGTAGGTTCTCGGTGGAGACGTTCTTATATGCCCATTACTGTAATTAGTTGAATTGTATCCCTAAGCCTGAAGAGTGCTCAATGTTTCGGTCTACTAAATTTCATACACTTAACATGTATTCGTGATATTAGGTTTCGGGGTCTAGTTATGGCCACCCCAGTATAGTGGAGCAGCCATTCTAAGACTAGTTTCTCTTGTATAGCACAAGGACACAATTTAAAGAAAAAACATTCGTTCACGAAATATGGTATTTTCTCGAGAAACATTCTCTTCAAGAACAAGAAGGCAACCTTCAAAACAAAATGTAAAATTATAATGTAACAGCTCGTTATGCTATGTATCGACTGTATATATAATATGTACGTGAGTTAAGTTATAAATGAATGTGTATGTGTAATATGCACGTAACGTAAGTTATAAGTTATTTTAAAATGGCTTTAAAGCACCTTAACGGTGCTCGTTATAAAACAGAAAAAAATCGAATATCGTAGATTGTTCGCTCTTAAAACCCAAGAGAATTGATTCTCACCGGGAAAGTTTTGAGGAATCCTTTTTCCTGTCATACGCACAATGAAGTCAGGTTTGAATAGCGTATTTGTACTACCTAATGCGTATGGTATTTTTTTTTAATTTAAACCAAATTTAAGAACACCCTAAAAATATATAATCTGAAGATTCATTCAGCCATCCCACTATGAAAATTAGCACACCGCTGGCAAAAACGCTCTATCAGCTAAACAAATAATGAATACCATATGATGTAAAATAGAAAGTGCCAGAAAATACCACAGCGTAAATAAATGAAACAAAGAAATAACCAGTTTGCCTCAATGAAAAATTTAGGATTTTGCTTTAAAACTTTTAAAATGTTCATTCATAAAAATACCGCATATGCAAACTTATATGTATACGCAAACTTATATGTATACAACTATGTTAAAGCGTACACCTTAATTCGATGTCCCAGCCAAGGCAGCCGAGAGCTCTATATGCAAATGAGGCTAATCAGCCCATGTACATAGGTGTAAAAACTATGTTTTCGCCTCTATTGAGTTCCAGCATAGGGCAGGGTAAAGTAGCACTTACTTGATAACGACCAGAGTCAAAAGCAACGACGCCATAAGTTATCCACTCTTAGCTTCTGCTGGAATCCGCTAGATGGCGCTACCTCATCAGTTTCCAAATTCATTGCTGCAGGTTTTCAAAATGTGTATTCGTAAGCAGATCGTATATCGCTAGATATAAAAATCACGCATACTTATATATATACAGCTATGTTAGAACGTAACACCTTAATAATTTTATTTGTTAACAATGCTAATACCGGCGAGGACTCACCTCGATGAGGGCAATGAACCTCTTTTATATCTTCATAGAAGACTTTTATATCCTTTCTATCAGCAGGAGTTTGAAGCTCGGCTGCATTTGATGACGACCACTTATTTTTCATTTTCCTCAATATCCGTTGAACAGTTCGTTTACATCCAACTATTTGTTTTTCGCTGAAGATGAAGGAAGCATTTTCTCAATTTGTGACTGCATTTCCGTATTATTGCCTTTGAACGTGACATGAGCCTTACGCTTTGGAAGACCAAGAGCTTCAAAGAAGGCAATATATGTTACTTCTTTGAGATTTTTCAAGGATTTTTCAATATTTTCTATAATTTCACTTCGTTTAAACTCCACGTCGAGCAATTAAGACAACCTAACAAAAGTTAAAATTTAAAAGGAAGAAAAATTTAAATAAAATATTAAAAGGCATAAAGAAAGATATATGAAGTTATATAAAAATATATATACATGTACACAGAATTGTATAGCCATTGAGTCTCATGAATTCTTCTGCCCTGTGACGGGTTTCCAATAGTTACCCTCCTCACCTACCCGGTGCGGTTCACGGTTTTGTCACGGACAACATGACTATGTGGCATGTCGTATTTGGCTACGTTAACAGTAGCACGAGAGAGTGAACTCACCATATATATATATATATATATATATACAAAAGTACAGCATATTCGAAATTTGAGTAGCAGCTAAGCCAACGAATGCCTTCAGCAGTGCAGCCAAGCACTCGACAAGGTATAGACCTCACAATAATAACATACAGTTTAAAGGGCTTTGCATATATATATATATATATATATATATATATATATATGTGTGTGTGTGTGTGTGTGTGTGTGTGTGTGTGTGTGTGTGTGTGTGTGTGTGTGTGTGTGTGTGTGTGTGTGTGTGTGTGTGTGTGTGTGTGTGTGCGTGTGTGTGTGCGTGCGTATATGTGTGCGTGTTTATATATATTTATATTTATGTATACACACACACATATATATATATATGATACAAATTGGATGGATGCGCTTGTTTAATTGGCATGCGACCATTTGGAAACGGTCGCATTCCTTATCTTCCGTTATAAAAGAATTCTAAAAATGCTTGGAGAAAAGCGAAGATTATACTACTATTCAACCATAGGATTGAAGGCTGCTCTGCAAACTTCGAGTATGTTTTCGAAATTGCTTTGCTCTATAATACATATATATATATATATATATATATATATATATATATATATATATATATATATGTGTGTGTGTGTGGGTTTGTGTGTGTGTGTGTGTGTATGTATGTATATATATATATATATATATATATATATATATATATATATATATACATACATACACACACACACACAAACCCACACACACACATATATATAATATATATATATATATATATATATATATATATATATATATATATATATATATATATATATATAATGTATACGTCTGCCTCTGTGTCTATTGCGATATTGTTTAGGGGAGAACTGAGTTAAACAGAAGATACAACGTGTTAGGTTGTGTGTATTTTTCCTTTTGTGCAAGTTATCTTCTTCCTTTATGTGTAAATCCAATTTGCCTTTTGTCCCTTCCGAGGATAACAAATAATATAACAAACGAATTATTGGTGTTGATATAATCATCATGTATACACTTGAGATGGAGCATGACCAAAGTTCATTGATTGTAGCTATTAAGAAGATAAAGAAAAAAATACATGAATCCAAATCAAGTATAACAAAAATAATCGTTTATTAGTAGTATTCGTTGCAATGTGGGCATGCCTCTTCAACAGCTTCCACTATATAATCAATTTTATCGACATCGATGGTGCGGTTATAAAGATAAAAAAAAACTCGACTTGTGAGAGAATTTACATGCCTCCAGATATTGTGTCCCAAGATCCAGCGATTTTAACATTCAGCATTATGATGAATGTACCACACACACAAATATGCACACACATATATATATATATATATATGTCTGTGTGTCTGTGTGTGTGTGTCTGTCTGTCTGTGTGTGTATGCGTGTGTGATTGTGTGTGTGTGTATGTGTGTGCTAAAATGTTTCTCTATGTAGAGAGTCTTCGCGTCGCTTTTAATTAAGGCTGAAAACATCAGCCTAGGCCATATATATATATGCATGTGTGTGTTAGCGCGTGCGTG